>JAZGTJ010000922.1:0-37686 GCA_036877575.1 Botia almorhae
GTATAAAGGACAAATATTCCTTTTGTTTTGCTGCTAGCATTGCTCTTCTCCTGACCTTTTAACTGAGGTTGGGCATCTTGTTTGGGACCATCAGAACTTACTTTGGTAAATTGAATGGAGACGGTCCCAAGGTTTTCACCTTAGTGCCCAATGGAGTTGCATCACGAGATACTCTGCTAGGCTTTGTCTGAACGTCATGTTTTGTTTGCGCCCCGTGTGTTTTAATGCAGCTCTCGGTGGCTTTGAGTTCTTGCCATCTCCTGCCAGCAGGAGACAGAACCGAGTAATGGGCCGCAATGAGCAGTAGACGCTGGCAACATTATTTCCCTGGTAAACCTTGATTTGATTTGTTAATGTGGCTATAGTTTATATATATATATATATATATAAAATGTCTGATCATCAAAGTAATGTTGAGTTTGGATGTGGATTAGGGAAAACCACTAACGAAATCAGATTAATAACATTGTAATAATTATTTACCAATAATATGTTCTGTATGTCTTTTAATTAACTTTTGTTGGCATTTTAATTAATTTCTGAGGCTCTTATTTACATATTTCACTAAATATATTTAATTGTGCTAAATAATTTCTGCATTAGATGGCGCTAGTGTAACAAAGCCAGAGTTCATAGTCTCATAATACGGGTAATATATCTATTTATTTTTTTAAGTTCCTGTAGAAGCCAGTTATATCCGTTTTCTGTCGTTTCTCATTATTTCTGTCTTTCTTTCTGAAAGTCAATGATGAATATGTTAAACTTTAAAAAAGCTACGTGAGAAGAAGCGCAACAACATTACGACTGGAGACATGACGTCAGGTTAGCGTATGGCGTCATCTAGCGCTTTTAAATGTGGATTTGTAGGCTCTGACCCTATAAATGTATTTCTTGCTTTTGGGATTCTTAATTTTTTTATTTAGTTTTCGCGCAGTTTTTTACCAAACGTGGTCAATATTATTATTATTATAGAGTATTTGTGCCGGTTTGTGAATACAAATGTATAGAATATCTACTGAAGTATATCAACAAAGTAATTGTACTTAGTTACTTTAAATCAATTTAATTAACTTAGTTATTTGCGTTATCAGACCTCACTGAGGGTATATGTAGTTCTGTCTGTATGTAAACTACATTTCCCATAATCCCTGGGAATTGTCTTGTAAAAACATTCTGCAGAGGAATGCGCGGAATGTGTTTCCTGTGTTTGACATCATGATCGCGGAGAGTCGCGGATCTCAACGCTACCACACGCTCTTTCTCTGCATTGCTCTGAGTTTTCGCGGAAAACCTCGCCTCGAGTGCCGCGGAGCAACCGAACCTGCGGCGGGCTTTGAGTGATGGCGGAGCCGCTGCTTAAACGAACCTTCTCCAAACTCCGGGGGAAAGAGAGATTTCGCCGCAAAACGGACCCCAAACTCACCGGTGAGTGATCAGACCAGATCAACATCAGACCAGAGCTGTGTTTAATTGTTGTGTTATGCGCAGCTGTCTTTAAATGTTAGTTTTATATTTGCACTGCAGCTTGCAGAAAAAAAGTCAATCATTTGCTTTTTAGATGAGATGAAGATGTAAAAAATGTGTAACATAGTGTAAGATGCGTCAGTGAACCGTGATATAAAATTTTTAACTTTCGTTTAAGATTAAAAGCGCGTTTTTGGGGGGCATTGGACGTTTTCGCACCCTGTCAGAGCGACAGTTAGTCTAAAGTTTGGGCACACGTCTTATTTTCCACATGTTGGAATAACGGCAAAGTCATCAAAACGATCAGAAAGGGAAACAGATGTAAGTGTGCGGATTATAGTGAGCAAAAGACGCTTTACAGCTGCTGCTTTGTGACTCGATCTCAACGCTCCGGTCATCAAAGTCCAACTTTTTGAAGAGCATCACGAGATGATTTCAAACTGTGCTCTACTGATGAAGATCTCGTGTGTGTTCATTGCTTTTCCCTCACTGTCCATTCCAGCTTACAAACGATTACATTTATACTCGTGCACAATTTATATTTGCACATCAACATGTATTTTATAAAATATCTGAGATATTTGAGAAACATAGATATCAGGGTCTGAGAAACATAGATCCAGTAAGTTGTGCGCAGACTCTTGACTGGTGGTGTTTATATTGTTGGCGTGAATGTATTTTTCATGGGATGAGGTTGTGGCGCACGGCAGATGCGAGAAAACGCGTCTGCTGTGGTTACATAACGCGCAGCGCGCCTGTGACGTCACTCCATCTGCGCAGCCGGTCGTGCATTTGCAGCGCGAAGGAGTACCACGGTATAAGATGGGTAGTCTCATGGTATCCTTTAAAGATCCACGAAGTGTCATGTAAATACCATACTGTAGAAACTTGCTAACTATTCATAATCATGATATACAGTATTATCATCATTGTACTGTGGTAACGACGCGGTGCTCTGTTGTGATGGTTTTTTAGGCAAGTTTTCTCCCACACAGTTAACAAACATGTTTGTCTCTGTACTAAACTGCTTATTAACATTATAAATGTGACTTGAAATCGTCTTGACTTGTTGATTTAGATCTCTCGTTGATAAACGCGCATCATATTCAGATGCAGTATCTGTTTGCCGGGTGTGTTTGTCTTTTTATTGTTTTATTTTATGATTTTAAGTTTCTGCAGAGGCAGATGATAAAGTTTCTGCTCATGTCTGTGTTTACACATTCCACAAACTCCCGTCTGTGCTCGTACTGTAGCACAGTGATGCTGTTTAATAGCAAACGGTCTTTAAATGATGTATTCTGGTAGTAAGTGATTTTCATATTTATGGAAATTATGCTTTATCCGGTTAACAAGCAGATCTTCAAAAATAGACTGTTCAGAATGACCAAATTCTGATTTTGTGGTGAACCGACTGTTTCTGCGATGAACACAGCAGAAACCAAGTCTCTCTCTCTCTCTCTTTCTCTCTCTGTATGTCTAAAATAGGGAAAGTAGTTTGCTGGCTGGTTTGTGTTCTTACTTTGGTGTGCGTGTGTGTACATAAACACACTGCATCACTGCTTTGCAGGCTGTGTTGTAATGCTGCTGTAGTCATTATCACGCTATGTAAAGAATGACACAAGGCAGATTTGATAAGTGACAGACAATGACAGACAGTGTGTCATTGGACACTGAGCTCATGCTGTTCCAAACCTTGTGAGCGGTCCTGCTGTCTACTGCCTACATAGGCAGCTATCTTCTAAGACAGCATCCTAACTGGAGTGAAGCCTCATTAATGACTGATTTAGATGCTCTGCATAGACAACAAAGTACACAAGAGACTTGAAACGCAATTGATTTTTATTGTTTGGTATTAATGTGTTTTCAATGTATAATTAGCTAGGCATAAAAATACATACAAATATTGGATAAATAGTTACTTGATTACATAATTACTTTTGTTTCGTCATCTTAAATTGATCTTTTTCAGGAAAGTTGTGATGCATTCTGGGATTGCGTCTCCAAAACAGACCTAAATTAGCCAAAGTAATGTATCTTAGAAGACATCATAATTGTGCTGCCTACCTTTTGAAACCGCACTTTGTCGGAATTACACCCGTCACACTTTAAGACTGTGTGGGTTGCTTAATAGGTTTTGGAACAGAGCCGGTGAGAATGAGAGAGCAGAGCTGTAAGGCTTAAAGCACGTGAGACATCAGAGAGACAGAAATGAGAAAAGAACAGCAGGAATGTGAGACTCACAGTCTGAGAATACTGATGCCAGCTGCAACTGCGCAGCTGAGGAGAGCCGCATCACTGCTGAGAAACCCTTTAGCCTGTGTGTGTGTGTGTGTTAACTGATGGTGTGTGCGTGTTTATGTGTTTGTGTGTGTAAACTATTGGTGTGTGTGTGTAAATTCATGGGATGTGGGTGTTTGTGTTTGTTTGTGTGTTCTGTGTGTAAACTGTTGGTGTGTGTGTTTGTATGTGTGTAAAGTGTTGGTGTGTGTGTGTGTGTGTGTTCTCAGGGTCAATAGAGTTCTTATTACATCTGCATGTGTGGACCACATGAGCGCACAACAAAAAACTCATTCTGTTTGACGTGTCTCTGTTTTTCTTGATCTTTGCCTCAGAATCGAATCGTGTTGAAACCTCCACACGTCCCCCGACTGTGTTAGTTGCTGAAATATTTTTGCCTAATTTGACACTGTTTCCTGTAGAACTCTCAGCTCAGTTTAACATTTCATGTTTTTAAAGTGAAACACTGTTACAAACCAAATCACCTCTGCGGTGTGATGTTGTATTTTACTGTAATTTTACAGTTCTTCACTGTAAATGTGCATGTTTTACCGTCAGAAATTCATTGGTCAGTCTGTACGTTCGCCACTGAAGATCGGCATGTTCTCCCTCTTTCACATAAAGATGTAAACAGACACACTTAATGTTTTCATGTGTTAATAGAGTTCGGTAGCTCTGGCTGCGTTTGGTTTAGTCTAATGGTTCAGAATCCTGATTGTTAAAACATTATAAGTGTAAACTCTAGTCAAAGTGAAGTGAAGTGAAGAGCCCTTGAACAGAACCGTCTCCAGCCTCTGTAGCTAGTGTGCTAAAGTCATTTCTAATAATTACAAGTCAAAAGATCCACCTCATCGTTTTGTCATAGTTCCTTCAGCGCAACTATAACAAGCTTTGTCCAGTTTTGCTCTCTGTCTCTGTCTGCGAGGAAAATATTTACATTCTGAATCTTTTTTTAATAACTTCCCGCGGTACTTCCTGGAAGTGAGATCGCTCAGATTCACAGCTCAGTCAGAGGATCCGCTTTTAATCCTTCAATCCAAAACAAACTTTATTGTCTACTGTAGTACTGTGATATTACAGTGGTACAGTACATTAAAGTCTTCACATTGGATTGAAACATAATTGTTGCCATTGTCTCTATGTGGAAGTACAAATAAACTACTGACAAATAAACGTCAGATCTGTCATCTGGAGTCTAATTTCATGATCACAGACAGCGTTTTATCCGTATCACCTCTGCGCAGACAGAAAAACATTCCACACAGAAAGCAGACTCAAAAATGTGAGGAAAATATCCAGAGCTTTTCAGATTCAGAGCTGAACGAATAAGCAGAGTGTCTATTGATTTACAATCTGGAACCGAAGCTGGGAGAGATTCAGAGCGTTGAGTTTTTTACCTGATAAACATATCTTACAACTGCAATCCGTAACTTTCGCCTCTCTACTGCCATCTCTGTTTAAAACATAACATTGCATGTTACTTTATGTACTTTATGTCAATACATATGTTGACGTCAAATAAAGTCAAACTGACGTTTCGTGGAAAATCGGACCCCATAGCTCAAATTATACATTATTATTATACATCTACCATTGTGAATTGGGGTAAAATAAGGAGATTGTGTTGAACACTGCTCTGCCATATTCGAGCTATATTCTGTTCTTGTACTCTGATAGCACGAACAACGTTTGGGCCTGTTTTCTCCAGCTGAAGGGGTTGACCAATAGCAACAGGTTTTTGTCAGCATGAACAATTAGAGAGAAGATTGCTGGCAGATGTTTATGAGCGAGTTTCCTCTCAGTGGAGGACGTGAGAGCTTCAGAGACGTCTGACAGTACGAGCTCTCACAGGAAACTTCTTTATGAGATATCGGTTTATATTTCCCTCTGGACTGGGCCTGTACTCACTCTCAGAGGGGTTTGTGTTCGTTCTGACCAGAGATTTTCGAAATTGTCCTCAAGTCGACTGTTTGTTTATTTTGGCCTGATTCTGAAGTTCTTTAAGAATAATCGGGGTTACTGCTGGACATGAATGTTTGGCAGCAGAGAATGCCCCCCCCCCATCTATAAAATGTTTGGAGTCTTTCCTGATGTAATTATTAATAGTTTGGGTTCATGTGTTTTTAAGGGCAAACAGAGAAACAGGAAGTCTCAAATTATGAGCTGCAGGGATGTGGGCGGCTGGAGGGGCTCGGCATTCTGGGAAAAACTCTTTAACCATTACACCGAGAACACACTCAGGAAACTTTTCCACTAATTATCCTTCACACTGTCAAACATGCCACATAAACACACACAAACACACACAACAAACAAACAGCGGCCCGCCTTTCAGCAGTACAGTATTCAGATACTGAATGTTCTGCTGCAGCCACATGTTCTCAGATCCTCTCATTGTTTTGATGAATCACATAATTCATGTGTTCACAAGCTTTGGCCAACTTGTGATACTTTTTCTGCTATACGTTATCAGCTGTAGGTTATTATTAATAGATGTTTACGATTTGCAGCTTTAATTTGTGGATCTTTGAGGTGCGTGTTTTAACACGAGTTTAACCCTACTGTTAAATTTGACTGCCTAATTTGTTCCACACGAGAAGTTATGACATCGCAGGTCATGTGACTCGCTGTGCTGTTACTGACGTAAGGGGAGACATCCCATAGACTGACACTGAAGGGGGATCACGAGTCACGTCTACAGATCAGATGAGCAATGAGACCCGAGCCAACAGGCAACGTGCCAGAAACCACCAGAACGTCCTATAGCATAAAACAAGTGTGGAGTAATGCGCTGGAACACCTTAGCAACTGCACAGAAATACCCTAGCAACCACCTTTACAACATTTCGTGTGGCTTTTGCTGTCACAGTTTTTCTTCACGAAATCGGATTTCTTATAATAGTTTATCTGTTTTATATATATGTCTGTTTTTCACAGAACCTTCGCTTGTTTAAGAGGAGAGTCTCTGTTTTCTTCATAATGTAAAACAAGCGAGTCTCAGTTTATGAGTAAGAGTTTCTCAGTCGAGCGTTTGCTGCTATTTTTAGTCCTGTTGGGTTTATAGTTTCTCCGCTAACAAACTAAGCAGTGTAAGATCAGTTAGTCAGTGTGAAGCTGAAGCCCAGGAAAGACTTTATTAACACACACACACACACACACACAGACTGGTGTTGAATGAACGTCAGAGGTGAGGGCCGAGTCCAGCACATAAGTGTGTTTTGTGTATATTTTGGGGTGCAGTAATGAATAGTGAATAGGGTTAACTGTGTGTGTGTGTGTGCGTCCAGCTGTGAAGAGAAACTGAACACAGAGCAGTCATTGAAATCCTCTCAACAGCACAACAGCTGTGTGTGTTTCTTACTGAAGTCTCACTGAAATCTCAAGTCTCTCCCTGTCGTCTTTTCATGTTTCTTTCTCCTAATTTGTCCATCATTAACTCGAGACTGTCTGATATCGTGTGTTGATTTAGTGTGTTATGCTCTCTCTCTCTCTCTCTCTCTCTCTCGCTCTCTCTCTCTCTCTCGCTCTCTCTCGGCTGTTCAAGCAAAACAGGAAGTCGTCTGCTGGTCCACTTAACATACTGTAACACTTCCTCCTGCTCAGGGAAGCATGAAAGGGGGTCTGTGTGGGTGTTTTCTTTCAGGTCAGATACACTTGTGGTAGAGCAGCAGTCTGAGGAAAATCTTACTAAACAGGTTAAAGTTCATTAAACTGTCCACATGTTTACAGGTCTAAGATCACCTCTGGTTTAATGACGCCGGTTTTTGGAGGGAATTCTGTCGCCCCCTTGAGTTGTGATGTTTGTTATGCAGGATTTTGGGGGTCCCTAGTGGTTTAGGTGTTTCCTTGACGATCGTAGTATTGGTTTTATAAGCTATCAACACATTTTTGACACATTCATGACAGTACTGACTAAAGAAGACACAAATTAAACGAGCGACGGATGTTTTTATTTAGCGTCGCTGAGGTCACGCGTGCCATCGCAGATAATGCGTCGAGCTGCGCTGGCGCATGAGTTATTCATGGCTTCTGGAACTGGATAAGATATTTGGCTAACTGTGTGTCACAAGCCACGTTCATGATTTCAGGAGAGGAAAGAGGGGAGGAGGGAGTTAGGAGGAACTTCCAGATGTGCCAGATGAGCGAGGGCGATGGTAAATAATCCTCAGCCCTCCGCTCGTGTCTGTTTTTGGTCTTTTTGTAATTCCTTCCAGTCACTCTCTCTCTTCTCTGCTCTCCGTCTGCGTGCGTCACTGGAAACTCATCTCAGATATGTTGGTTTAGGGAGGAATTCTCTCAAATCAAACGGTCAATTGCCCTCACTTTCACTTTTTTGTTGCTGTTACCAAATACTATGTTTTTAAGCATCCATTTTTCAACGTAGTCACTCCAGTCCAATCCTATATTTCAACTAACTTCCAAATAAGGCCAAAAACTCCCACTGTAGTAACGACTGCTCATTTCTGTCTTCTTAGAAGCAACTGGGAAGGTGGATCTCGTCCAAAGTTCTTCATCATCTACATCCACCTCAGGCCAAGCTGAGACGAAGCTCTCAACCACGGAGGAGTGCACCAGACGCTCTCAAATAACCGTCTCCAAGAAACAGAACTGGGCCAAGCTTCCCTCCACGTCCAGAGAACCAGCTGGGGCAGAGCTTGGTCCCGGCCTAGTCTACAGGCCACAGGACTGGGATTTGTGCTTAAGAAAACCTCAGGTTTCAAAGCAGGGCTGGAGCCAAAGGACTTTGAGTGACGATGGTTTGAAGAGGAGGAGCAACGACCTTGAAGTAGAGTTTGGATGCTCCAAGACGCAGTGTGACTCCGTTGACGCGGGTATACCAGAGTTGACCCCTCTCTCTGCGACCTGTACGGATGCGTGCGTCCCCTCCAGCTCAGCCAAGATCTCCGGGCAAGGTGCCTACCTCCAGCACCTGGACAGAAGCAGCAGAGCCTGGGTTCTGTCCACAGGAAAGCCCCAGGCTTCAGATGAGGCGCTCTCGACCAGGATCACAGAGTGGCGTCAGGGACAAAATGGAGACGGTAACATCTGGTACAACCCCATTCCTGAAGAGGACGATATGCGTGCCGGAGGAGGAGAAGCTCTGGAGAAATATGGAGACCCCTGGAGAAAGAGAGAGATGGAATCCACGAAGGAGAAGAGAGACCAGAAACGCTCCGGGGGTTTGACTCCTCCTGGAGTCCATCCAAACACAAGCATTCAAACAGAGGCCAGCGTCAGCAGGACGGACAGCACAGGTATGATCAAGTTATTGCTTATTAAAGTAAGAAACCTTGTTTTGCTGTAACATTTGTCAGATAGCAGCACTGTTATGCTTGGCCGAGTGTGCCAAACTTGACAGTGATCCAATACAAAAACCTTCCCCTAAACTACATTTATTTATAAACTCTTCTCGAACCCTAAGTGAGCTGCCTACCGAGACAGCATTTTAAGACGTGTGGGTGTGCTCCTGATGTGAAGGAGATCATCAAAAAGACATAATTATGCTTCTTTCTAAGATAACTTTTGGACAGATTTTAAGGCAGCAAGGCAGCTTTATCCTGATGCTGTTGTGTGTTTTTTTTATGTTGATTTAAGTAATGCATCTTTATTTAACATCAAACTCTTGATCAGATCTTTTTGGTCATATTTTTGAACGTTTTAGCGTGTCTTTGTTTCTCTTGGTTCAGATGTGGTCGTGCATCAGTCGGAATGTGTTAGCTCTGCTAGCGCGGTGAGTTCTGACAGCGCTGGGGTGCCAAAGAAAACGCCAGGAGAAAGTGGAGGCGGGAACAGTGTGATTGACAGGATCAAGTCTCCGGGAACTGTGAGGCGGCTGTCCATGAAGATGCGCAAACTTCCTGAACTGAGACGGAAACTCAGCCTGCGTTCATCTCGCAATCATCGGCAGGGGAACGCCGGCGGAGCGGCGGGAGCGACCGACGAGGCCTCGCCCCCAAACGCACGCAAAGAATCATCTAACGTCATCAGCAAATATCACCTGGACTCCAGCGCGCCAGCCAGGCCGAGGAGAAGGTCCTCACGAACGCGCTCCGCTAGTAAAGGAGGATATCTTAGCGATGGAGACTCTCCCGAACTCCTGCCCAAGCAGGGGTCAGATCTGAAGGACCCGCCTACAACGCCACCACCTCACTGTGCGCTTCAAGAGTCGCCTGCAGTTGTCGACACAGATTCGTTTCGATTGTACTCTCTGACGGATCAGCCGCGCTGTGCCCAGCGACTCTCCGGTCTGCTGACGGTGCATCTGCTGGGCGTGGAGGAGCTCCTGCGTTCCTCACGCAGCGATGCTACCAAAGAAGTCTTCTGTGCCATTCAGGTCGACGGCGTGACCCGCGCTCGCACCTCCCTGCTCACCTATCGAGGGTCACGTCTCCCCTTGAACCACACCTTCAACCTGGAGCTGGAGAGAGCACGTCTGCTCAAGCTGGTTATCCTGACGCCAACCGCCTCCAGCTCAAACGGTGGATCGTCTGCGCCGGCTGCTCCCGCCCGGAACCGGGTGTGCTGTCTGGGTGCTGTAGCCATACCGCCCCTCTTCAAGGGTAAGAAAACTCAGCACTACTGTTGGATAATATAGAGAATTACATACTGTACAAATGAAAGATTCTTTATTTAGTTTATTTTCTCTTTTGTTTTAAATATGATGGACACAAAACAAAGGATAAATGCCATGTCTAGCAACAAACAGTTCCTACATCCTTATTGGATGAGCCACATTATCTTATTGAGCGCATTTGTGGGTTTATATACTCCGTCTTTTATACATGTAGTTTCTAATATAGTCTCTTCATATATATCTCTTTCCCTCTCTTTCTCTCTCTCTCATTCTATCCATTTCGTTTCTCTGTCTCTCTCTCAGCCTCTCGCTCTCAGCAGTTGTGTGTGAAGTTGGAGCCCCGTGGTTTGCTCTACGTGAAGTTGACCCTATTGGAGCACTTCGTGACCCCGTTCCCCCGCCTCAGTGACCTTCCTCCCCCCACTGTGTTTGGAGTGGAGCTGCGCCACCTGGTGGAGAAGGAGGCGTGTGCGCTCAAAGTGCCTCTGATCATTCAGAAGTGTGTGACTGAGATCGAGAGCAGAGGACTGAAGGTGAGAAACCTCAAACGTCTGACGGGCCGCACACGCATTAAGTACCTCTTAAAGCGACAGTTCAAAAAATATGGTTACTTTTGTGTGTGTGTGTAGGTGGTGGGATTGTATCGTCTCTGCGGTTCAGCTGCGGTGAAGAAGGAGCTACGGGACGCGTTTGAGAGGGACAGTGCAGCTGTGATTTTAAACAATGAGCTTTATCCCGACATCAACGTCATCACTGGTCAGTCAACAGCACACACACACACACACCTGTTTAACGCTACTTCTGAGGTACTACGATTGGCTTTACCAACGGAGCTAAACTGGTGTTGATGTCGTGTCATTTTCTGGTCAGGTATTTTGAAGGATTATCTGCGCGAGCTTCCGTCTCCTCTCATCACGAGAACTCTGTATGAAGTTGTGCTGGAGGACATGATGAATCGTTCGGCCTGCAGGAATGACAGAGAGAGATCAGAAAACATCATCTCACTGCTGCAGTGTCTTCCTGAACCAGAGAGGGTACAACTGTGTGTGTCTGTGTGTGTCTGTGTGTCTGTGTGTGTGTGTGTGTCTGTGTGTGTGTCTGTGTCTGTGTGTGTGTGTGTGTGTGTGTCTGTGTGTGTGTGTGTCTGTGTGTGTGTGTCTGTGTGTCTGTGTGTGTGTGTCTGTGTGTGTGTGTCTGTGTGTCTTCCTGTTGTCCTGCTTAAACAGGAGATCCCAGACCAGAGCGAGAGGATGTGATGTTATGTAAGAGAACTAAAAGTATTTGGGTGAGAGGAAGTGTGTGCATGTTTGTGTGTGTGTACATGTGTGTGTGTTTGTCTCAGGGCTGTGTGTGTCTACATGCATGTGTGTGGGGGTAATTATGTGTGTGTGTGTGTGTGTCTGGCTCTGGGCTCAGTGTGTGTGTAACTGTGTGTATGGAGAGTGTGTGTGGTGCGTGTGTGTTCTCTATTAGTTTGTTTTGGAACATGCTGGAAACCCTCAGGCTGCGCATGAGACATACAAACCAGAGACTGAGAACCATTCGCTCGTCCTGCTCTCATACGTTTAAACTCTCTCTCTCTCCCGAAGGAGGAATGAAGGATGAGAAAAAGAGTGTTTTTAATCTGACGACTGTGCTTGCGTTATTATATCATGTTTGAGATCCATTAGTAAACATGAACTTAGTTCACCTGGTTTACTTCACTCATCTGTCTGCTGGTTAATCTCATTGTTTAGTCGTGGTTTAAGCTATAGTTTAGGTAGTTTAGGTAGTACTTTACCAATGGCTCACATAATACTCTTGTGTGTGTTTGTGTGTGTGTGTTTGTGTGTTCATATGATTCATGGATGTGATTGTATGTGTCTCCTGAAGGACACTCTCTCCTTCCTGCTGGATCATTTAAGTCTCGTGGCGTCCTACAGCGACAGCAATAGAATGACCTGTCAGAACCTGGCAGTATGTTTCGGACCGGTTCTTCTGACCCCCACCCAGGAGTCCTGGCAGGCCGGGCTAACAGCACCCAGCTCAAGGGGCCTGACGGGGCCCGGGGCCAGTCGAGGGGGCCGTAGTTTTACACACAGTGAAGAAATTGCCAGCGCTGTGGACTTCAAACGACACATAGAAGCTCTGCACTATCTTTTGAAGCTCTGGCCGGGTGAGTGTGTGTGTGTGGGTTTACTTAACCATATAAATCGGGAACAAAAAATGTGAGCAAAACCTCCTTTTTGGGTACGTCCTTGTTTTTAAAAACACTAGGTTATATTACATGCACCACTAAAGCAGGAGAAAAGTGTTTGGGCATGTTGACAAATCATGTGACCTTTATTGTTGCCAGAAGCAGAAGCTGTGTGCAATCGCATAACATGAGCCACATGTGCAGCGTGCCGTTTCACTTGACCCGTTACAGCTGCTGATCTGCACATCTGTGTGTTTAGCATGTTGAGCGTTTCGGCGCATTTGCCACTGTCTCGTGTGTGTGAGACTTTTTTATGTCCTCTTTCTCCACAGTACCCAAAGGAAGAGCGACAGAGGATTCTGACCAATCACACTTCACCACAGAGGCCCTCTCCCCTCTCACATCCCAGAATTCCTCGCTGTGGCGGGCTCAGCGCGTGCCGCTGCGCATGGAGCTTCCGTCGACTCAGGACGTGGTGGTTGTTTCCCGTAGGGGGCGTGGCCGCCTGGAAAGTCCGCCCTGCAATCGTTACGCTGGCGATTGGAGCGTGTGTGGGCGGGACTTCCTGTGTAATGACGAGGCGGATTACGACGAGGTCGCGGGGAGCGAGAGCGATGATGACATGGAACAGACGAAGAAGGCGGACATGTGGGTGTCACCTGACGGTTTGTACGTCGACGATTTCGCGCTGGATTTTGACGCCCCTTTCACGTGCCGACTGAGTCTGAAAGACTTTGATACTCTCATTTCAGACCTGGAGAGAGAGTTGGCCAAACAAATCAATATCTGCCTGTGAAACGGCCCGCGATATGAGCCCAACATGTCATGTGATCTTTGGTCGTACTAACTAGCCGAGTATTCGAGAAATCAACATCGGCGTCTTCACATCTCGCTGTTTATTTCAGCGTGTGTGAGTTTTGTGATTTTAAGACGGAGCGTCGAGTTTAATTGGTGTTAAAATGGCGTCTGTCCCGTACGCCCGCGCGCCGTTTCGCTGTTTTTAACGCACTGAGATGTGCTTCCACATTTCAGAGCAGCTACTGTTAATTAATGTAAAGCACAACTGTTAATCAGAACATGTTTCTATATACAGAGTTCATTATGTTATAGGAGAGATGGCGATGTTGTGGATTATTATATAAAGATAAAATGCCTCATAATTTGTTTTGAGGAAGAAAAGTCACAAGTTCTTAATGAAGCGGGACGATGTCGAAAAGACAGAAGAAAGATTTAAAAAATGCGATGAAGTGTGAACGCAGGCAGACGGATCTGTGTTATGCGTTTTATTTTATTTAAATCTCTGTGTACGACTTTTATTCCAAAGGCTGATGCGTGTCTGCGTGAACAAGCAGCTGCGTCTGGGCCAAGATTTCATCACACTTTCCAGCAGGACATTCCGTTACGTGGCTCTTACTGCCAGCGTTTCTTAAGGGCCCTGACAACAACAATATTACGGTTTCATTGCGTTGCACACGCGGGGGCTGAACCAATCCTGTTCTTGCTCTCTTCATTCTCTTCAGTTTCTCTGGTGTTTAAAAGTGAACTGAAGAGCTTTCAGGTGGCTCAACATTCCCTTGAGATCTTAGATGTTCCTGCTTCAATACCAGTTACATTTCAATCAGGCGTATTTGTGGCCTGATATTTATTAACTTATAATCGAAGTCTATTAGGTTTGCGCTCTGATATTAAAATAACATAATAATGAAGCTCATGTTTTCTTAATGCACTTGTTCGTTTTTGAAAATGGCAGATTATTCGAGCTGAGAAGTGGTCTAAACTATCATTTGTACAGTGGGACTCTGTTTCTTAATTAATCTTACAGATTTGTAATATAATTCCTGTGTTTGGAGTTTTCTGTCCTTTTCTGGTTCAGATTACGCAGTTACCAATTATACGTGGTGATGACTGAAGTGACGTTGGATTTATCTTCGCATATATACGTTTATTTCGTGGTTTTATCCCTGGTAACATGTCTTATGACTAAACTTTATTTTAACATTCATTATCTCACCCTGTTTACCCCATTGTAAGTGCCGTAGTGTGAACGCAATTGTTAATGCAGGGCGACGAGTCTAAATGACTTCTACCAAAAATGCTGTTAACAGAAATGACAGCAGATGTGTTTCTGCGTGAAAACTGAATTGTTTAGTTTTTCATTGTTCAGACAAACTGCCGTCTCACGCAGAAGTTCATTTTAAAAAGCGTTTTTGTTTAAAAAGCTTTAAAAAGTCACCTCACCAATGGCGAAGTATTAAACTGGGATACAAGCCAGTATTTTAGCATCCAAAATCATCACATTTAACTTGTATTGAAACAGGAACAATCCATTAAAATGTCGTTAATGTTTAAAAAATAGTGAACGATCACCAAAATGAAGATTTACGTGCAGTTCTTTCTGCAGAATTTGAGGGTTATTATTGACTGTATTTGCACAGTTTATTACGCCAAAATGTGCCAGACAGCTGAAATGAAAGATCAATGTTATTTTGTCTTTTGAAACACTAGCGAGGGCTTTACTTCAGCTGTGCTGTGTTCATGAATATACCAAAGACTCTTCTGACGGCTTTATTGCACTTCTCTCTCTAGTGTTTTTGCTTCTTCATCTGTTCTGAGATCAGTCAGCGAGAGCAGCTTTCTTTTTTTATATCCGAGCGCGGTACAAATAATCTGAACTGTGATTTCATTTTAAAAGCCACAGATGGAATATAAAGGCCATGACTGAGCCCACAAGCTCCATATTCAAGCTGTTTACCTTGTATTTCAATGTTGTTTAGTTGTATAAACAGTATCGTAATTTTTTTTGCACCAGTAACATTAAGCACTTGTGTGTCTGTGTTTATTCACAGCTGAAACCCAGAGAAACACACACACACACACACACGTCTGTGTGTCTGTAATGAACTCATTACCGTTCAGTGTTATGTTAAAAAAAATAATAAAACAGTGTTACATTTCTAAAAGACTCTGTGACGTGTTTTCTGTGTTGTCATCATCCTGTGCTACAGTAATCATACAACACGTGTGCTATATATAGACTTCAGGTCTTTAGCAGTAATAACATCAAATCTGTTGCAGGTCTAAAAGTTAAACGCGAGTATGAATGAGATTTGAGGGATCCAGAATGAGTCTGAATCCAGTTCGCATGAGTTAATGAGACTTCACACACAACACATGTCATGTGACCTTTTTTTTAATGATACTTTTATGATGACTTATAGTATTAGTAGAACTTGACAGCTGTGGTCATTGGATGAAAAGATTCTTGCTTCGTTTGTGTGTTTATTGGCATTTCACAAAAGAAAGAGCATCACATGAGTTTCAACAGCGTGAGGGTGTGTGAATAGTGACATCAGTGGGTGTGTGTGTGGACTGAAGCCTGCAGTGATGTCACTGCATGTTTCACTGAGGGTCTTCTGTGATGGTTTTGCGCAGGCGAACCTGCGCAGTCACTGTGGTTTTATTTTAAACAATAGTGTAAACACTTACACACGAACAACGGTATGTACCAACAAACCTCACAAACAGTAAAACGCTAGTCACATGACCTCATTACGTGCCTGTTTAATTCGGTCAATGACTCAATGAAGTTATTTTGTTATATTTAAAATGTAATGTCTTTAATGAAGGCTTATTAAATAAAAACAACAAAAAGTAAAAAACAACAGTTTGTAGTTGAAAGCGTTTATTGATCTCTGGACTGAACTGCACCAACAACATGAAACTAAAGCTCTTATCTTGCAGAGTAAATAAAATCCAGCGGCTTGTGATCAGATCAGTGACGCTGTACGACAAACAGGACGTAACAATACTAACAAGTTTGATTTGTCTGGTAAGACAAGTGACAATATAAAGCAAAACGAATCATCGCTGAACAGTAACGATCAGTATTTATAATGGGTGTGTGTTTATCCCAGCGACAGACACTTCCTCTGAACGGACGGCTGTCTCACCCTCAAACACCTGTCTGTCTGCTTCTCAGCCCTCCTGCAGAGAGACACATTATCACCACGGTAACAAAAAGAGGGTCAAATGATCACAGCAGATTCTCCACTCATATCTAGACAGCTGGATGGCCAATGTGTAATATAATTCACTTACATATGTTATAATTCAATTCCACGACTGAGATTAAGTGCATGTTTTACACAAAGTGTGCTTAAAAATCATATAATACATAAATGAAACCTTGTTATACAATTGTTATGCACTGACTTTAGTGAGTTTTTGTTTGTTTAATGAGTAAACTTGTGTGTTTGATCTGAACTCACGGTTGTCTGAGCTGCTGAGAGGACCAGACTGCATTCTGACTGAGACTGGACCTCAGAACCCTACAGAACCACAGAGCTCACGTATCAAAACACACGATTATAAGAGACGCTGTGAGTGTTTGTGCGGTTGTGCGTTTGTTTCGTACCTCAACGATGAGCTCTTGGGCAACACTTTGGTCTTCTTGGCTTGCCTGATAACGGATCAAATCATCAGGTGAGACGTGTGTTTGATGATGTGTCTGTCTGACTGTGTTGTTTGTAGTACAGCGGTCAGTTAATGAGTGGTGGAAGCGTGTGTCAGGTGGTTGGGTCACGTGATCATCATTCTCACCTCTGTTTTTTTCTCTCCAGCGTCTTCTGAGTGGCTGAGGAGAGAATCCGTCTGATTCCGGAACGCCTGAGTTTCTCCTGACAGACACAGTGAAAACGTTAGTGTTTATATGGCTCTGATTACTGAGTGATTCTTTTAGCTCTTTTGTTTGCCCACAAACACAGTCATAACTACAGCCCCACCACCTGTGAGTGTGTGTGTGTGTGTGTGTACCATGTCTCTGATTGTTCTCTCTGTGCGAATCTCTCTGTCCTGCTGCAGTAGATAAAGTCTGTCTTTCACAGGCCACACAAAGAAGATCTGGTGGATGTCGTGCAACGCGGCTCGCAGCTGTGACACGCACACAACAAATGCAATGAGTAATGCAACGAACACAGGCACATGTAGAACACTGTTGTACATCACACAGATTTCAGCTGTGTGTGTGTGTGTGTGTGTGTGTGTGTGTGTGAGACCTGTGCTCTGACTCTGTGCTCCAGGTTTAGTTCCTGATGAGAGATTGAGACTCTCTTCAGCTGAGAATCAGCCTGGAATGAGCAAATGAACTCACTGGAGTCCTGAAGCACAAACACACACTGTCAAGTTACTGAATGGAAGAGTTAGTCAGAACCATTTATGCATGAACACAATGTGTGTGTTTGTGTGTGTGTGTGTGTACCTGCACAGTTTTGCGCAGGTGTTTGACCTTGTCAGTCTGCAGGAGCCTGCGTGTTAAAAAACCTCGAGCTGCAGCAGTAAGACGACAGAAACATTTCGCGTGCTCCACAGACACCTGCCGCACAAACACACAACACACGCTAAATCACTCTACACCACATTAAACAAACGACATGTGAGAATTGAGCAAATAAAACCAGTCCACCAGTAACTTCACTATAATACGTGGTTTAATTTGACCTGTAAGAACGATTTCCACACTTGAGCGTGTGGGGTGTGATGCGTCTTTAACTGGACAGGTTGAGTCCAGCTGGAACCGGACGCTGATGATGTCATGTCACCGGTCCTGCTCTGATCCTTACAGTTCCTCTTCAGTTCCTGTACACACACGGACACATCAGGTGTGTGTAGCATTAGATGTATTATGTCAGTGGTGAGCGTGGTGCTGACAGACCTGCAGGAGATTCAGTGTCTCTCTCAGCTCAAAGATCTGCTGGTCGTGTTCTCTCTCCAGACGCGCACACAGGGCCTCGATCTGTCGTTCATCTAACGTCGTTTAATATTTACCGTTAGAGGTCTGATCAAATCAATTATCATAACTGTGAGCAATAGTAAAAATACATCACGATGTGTCCCACTAACCTTCAGTCTTGTGGTGCAGAGTTACAGCTGTACAGAGCTGTGTCATATTCATCCGGTCCTCTAGAGGGTGCTGTGAGGAGGTTCCTCTCATCTCTAATCTGCGTCGGACCGACCCAGCCGAGCTGGATAAGGGGGTGGACTCCACCTGCGGTCTGATCAGAGAGGGTGAGGGGCTCTCCACATCATAGGACTGGTTCAGCGGTGCTGGAGGTGAACGACGGGCTGGTTTGGCTTTCTCACAGGTCGTATCTTGGTTAGGGTTAGTTAGGCTGGTTAGACTGGACATTTCTTTCTGGCTGCTGGTACTGCTTACTGACAGCTGTCTGTTACTCAGCTCTAAACAGCTGCTGTTCCATTCTGACTGCGTTTCTCTGCTTCCTGACAGGTGTGTTTCATATCCAGAACCATCTGGACTGAGCTCTGACTCACTGACGGGGCAGGAGATGAGAATGTTTCCGGCTGTGTGCGGCCGTGGTCTCCGTGCTCTGTGAGGAAGTGGGCTACGACTGGGCTGAGGGCTGGGCAACTGGGCGTAGGAGCCCGTCAGGCTAAGAGAGAGACCGCTGAAGACAGAATCAGGGGACTCTAAGTGGAAACTGTCTCTGGACTCTTCTGGTTCCAGCGCCGGAGGGCTGTTCCTCACCGTCTCCATCCGCTGGTTGAGCAGTCGCAGGGTCTCTCTCCTCAGAGAGCTGCTTGGGCTCGGGTTCTGAGTCTGGACCGGGGCAGTACATGGTCTCGTGCAGTGAGAAACACTTGAGCTGGGTCTGATGTAGTGGTTTGGGTTTATTTTGGACTGGAGGGGTGGAGAGAGTTCTGCCGCACGTGTCATTGTTCCGTCAGATTCGGACTGAACATTTTGTAACTAGAGGAAAATGAAACGGGTTCAACTGAGCTCATTATCTGTATGAAACTGATACATCACACATATAAACTGCCCACCACAACGCTCACTTAAATTGTTACATTTTTCCACAACGTTCTATAATTGAGATGATTTCAGATCAACCCCGCCCCTAAATGACATGAAACAACAAGAGGGCCTGTGATTGGTCTATTTATATGTCAGTCAGATAATCACTCCTTGTTTAAGTGGGCAGTTTTGGGACAAAATAAGCAGCACAGTGGACAAACCTACAGTATAGCAAAAATAAAACTGAAGTTATGAGACTAACACGGAACAGACGGATAGACTCTCACTCAGCCTGTGTGTGTTTATGTGTGTGTGTGTGTGTGTGTGTGTGTGCGCAGACACACATCAGTGTTCATTCAATCAAGCTTATAATCCAAAACACAATTTCCATAGCAACAGTGATCTCTGAAAAAATAACATTAAGTTAAGTTTGGTGTAGTACAGAAATATTTAACACCATTTAGTTCATTCCCTGAGTTTGTTTCTACAAAGATGAAATAAATATAATACAGTGAATACTGACAAAAATGAGTAATAAAGATGTTATAGAGTTTGTTATGCAGTTGTGCAAGTGTGCGAACTCACGTGAATGTTGTTGAGGATGTTTTGCACACGCTCCAGCAGAGCGTCTGTCTGCCGTGTCTGTCTCTTCCTGTCTCTCTGTACAGCTGTCTGTCTCTCTTCGGCCATCTGCGCACGCAGCTCTTCACTCAGCTACACAAACCAGAAATTTAAAACCAGTAATTAAAAACTCTCCACCTTAAAACTACAGATAAACAGACTCATGCACGCTAAAACGTTTCATACGACGATTTCCGATATTGTAAATAATTAACATTGACTTATACAGTCTTGGTAAATGGTATCTGAGTTCAGTGAGTTTTATTCATTTAATTCTGTAAATATCAGCATTAAACAAGCTATTAAAAACCCCTTATTGCATAAACATTAGTCTAAATGCATTTGTTTTTATAATTACAGTAAAAACATTCTCACACGCACATTGTCAAACATTTAATCCTTTACAAATGAGCATTTTCATATACTCAGTCTGATAACTGTTTTACCCTGTTAAGTACTGAAATACACACAGTAAATATAATATTTACCCTTGATTACGACCCGCTGTTTAACTGAAGACAGTTGCTGTGTTCTGTAATGGTCTGTATAGTGTCTGCACGCTGGTGGAGTTACTACTGTGTTGACTAATATTCACTACTGACTCACTACATAATTATCTGTCTCTAAGCGACGGGGCCATTATGCAACAAACGCATGAGACCATTAGAAAACAATGTCCCTACACACAGGATGTTTGTTTGAGGTCATTTCAGACACTTAAAAAGATTGAAAGAAAACATGATTCGGCTGATTTATGAGCCCTTTAATTTAGTGAGAACCAATAAAATGTCTCATGCGTTGGTTGTCATGATATTGTTGGTTGTCAAGGACATTTGGCCCTTAGAAATATATATATATATATGTATACAATATGTGTGTGTGTGTGTGTGTGTTTGTATATATATGTCTGTATTGTGTCTTTTGTTTTGTCAGGGTTGGTGTCAGAGGTAAAGGGTCACATATGAGGTCGTTGTTCTCACCACTGGCTCCAGCAGTCTCATGCCGTGGAAGTAAATGTTGGAGAGCGCCCTCTGCCGCTGCGGTGTGGTGCTGCAGGCCGGGGGCAGCAGCGTGTTCAGGGTTCTGCTGCAGAACTGCTCATAACTCTCCATTACTGTAACTTTACTGTAACACACCAAACATTCCCGAAACATACATGAGGTTATTCAAACTGTTTTACCTTAATGACGTTAATCAATGACAATAACACAACGAGTGCCACATTGATTTCGTGCACATAACATAAATCAACCGAATATAATATAATAATAAGCCGAAAATCATCGAACTATCTTAGAAACGGGAACAGACCACCTCACAGTAAAATACGTTGTAATTTAGGACGCCCGGATGGTTTTAAAAAAGACATTTTAATCACTCACCGACAGATTCTGGATGTTGTGCGTTCAGTCAGACCGGGTTCGTATTACTGATGTCTTTTAATTATTACAATAATTCAATAAACACGAACGTGTGAGTTTGTTTTGTTTCCTCTTCCAAACCGCCTCTCGCGCTCATCCGCGCTCAGAGCCGCAGCGTAGACTCGTTGCATGGCAACAGCGGAAAGCCACGCCCATTCCCCACGAAGCGCTTTCACGCGATCAATGCGGCGCAACATCGACGCATATCATCAAGGTCGCAGGAAAGTCTTTATGACTTTATGGTTAAAAAAAGTTATTGAGCAAGTATATAACAGATCAGCGTTCAAAACAGTGTCCTCAAAACGCGAAAGTTATCAAAATTACGTTATTTTACTGTTGTTTGAAAACCTATACAAAACAGTAGTAGTCATTTCTCTGTTAAACATATTTACAGATATTGCAAACTTTCATTAATGAACATAGGTATAATGTACATTATATGTACATTAAATGTATCATGTTTTTAAAAAGGCGTGTTTTATGTTTTTTTACAATGTTGAGAATCTGTATCGCAGCACATAATCACTATGTTACATAACTATTGCTATTGCTATTGTTTTTGTCATTATAAATCATTTATGTTGTTTGTTTGTTGTGTGTCGGGCTTTTACGTTTATTTGGGGGTGCAGTAAACTACGACAAATTGTAAACGCCTATAACCATAATTATAATAATATAATAATTATATATCTTTAATATAATAATGAAACAATTATGAAATTATGAAAACGAATTCATATTAAATACTAGTGATCTAAAATTATGAATAAGACACATGCATTGAACAAAAAGATTTTTTTTTCGAAAGTTTAAATTGTTAGTCGGATATTTCTGCATCAGTGGAGCAAAAAAAAGAGCTGTTAGTTTTAAACAGTTTTAGGATGTTTGTATTGATTTTGATGTGTGTATATTGTGCATATATATTCTTTTGATGTGTATATTGTTTATGTATGTTAAGGGTGCTTGATGACGTGTGCAGCCAGTGGGCGGTGACGTCTCGAACCCGTTATTTTGGGTCGGGTGAATGTGATGAGTTGAGACGCACAGCAGGATCCGAGAGAGACGCTGGAGACGCTGTTTCTGATCTCTGATGATGATGATGATGGAGATGCAGTATAATATTAATAATAACGGCTATGGGGTGGAAGAATATATGTTACAGGAGGATGAGTGGGACCGAGATCTGCTGCTCGACCCCGCGTGGGAGAAACAGCAAAGGAAGGTCAGACAGAGTTCACTGTATTACTGTAAATATATGTGTAAAGTATATGTGTGTGTGTGTGTGTGTGTGTGTGTTTAAAGTAAAAATTTTAAAATTGTGTGTTTGTATGTAAAAAAAAGTATTTGTATGTGTTTTGATTGTATGTTTGAGTGAGTGTGTGTATTGATTGTAAGTGTGATTGTGTAAGTGTTTGAGTTTGGGTGAGTGTGTGTATGTGCCTGTGTGTGTGTTTTGATTGTGTGTGTTTAAGATTGGGTGTGTGTATGTGTTTTCATTGTGTATGTGTGTGTGTTCGGGTGTGTGTGTGTATGTGTGTGTGTGTTTGTGTGGGTAGGTGAGTGTGTGTGTTTGGGTGTGTGTATGTGTTTTGATTGTAAGTGTGTGTGTGTGTGTGATGTGTATTCTTTAACAATAGCTCTCCATGTCCGTGTGGCGTGAGGTCTCTGAACAGATGCATTGTAACACATGCTGATGGTGGAGGCTCCTCTAATTTTATCCGTGGAACCGCCGGCCAGCGTGGTTCTGTAATCCACTGTCCTTGATGTGGAATTCATCTGTGGCACACACATGAAACTTTACCAGCGTATAACCTCAAGAATCTGAGCAGTACACAAACATCACAATCTTTGTCCCACAATGCATTTGTTCCTGTACAGACCAGTATACTGTTATAAATGATAAAAAAAATTGTCTGCTTTTTGATAAGAGTGATCCTCATTACAAAGAAAATCTGCATGTGTGTTTGGTTGTTGTGTGTGTTTGTGTTCTGGATGTGTGTCTGGTTGTTGTGTTTGTGTTCTGGATGTGTGTCTGAATATTGTGTGTGTTTGTGTTCTGGATGTGCGTCTGTATGTTGTGGGTTTGTGTTCTGGATGTGTGTTTGTTTGTGTTCTGGATGTGCGTCTGTATGTTGTGGGTTTGTGTTGTGTATGTTGTGTGTGTTTGTGTTGTGTATGTGTGTTTGGATGTTGTGTGTGTGTGGCTGAACGTTGTGTGTGTTTGTGTTGTGTATGTGTGTTTGGATGTTGTGTGTGTGTGTGTGTCTAAACGTTGTGTGTGTTTGTGTTGTGTATGTGTGTTTGGATGTTGTGTGTGTGTGTGTGTGTGTCTGAACGTTGTGTGTGTGTCTGAACGTTGTGTGTGTTTGGACATGTGTCTGAATATTGTGTGTGTCTGTGTGTCTCTGTTTTCTGTGAATGACTGTCATCACCTCGTCTGGTTTTCTCTGTGGCAGGTGCAGGTTGCTTTTAAAGGTTCGCTCATAATTCAGAGCACATGTGATTTATGAAGGAACAGAGAGGTTGTCATTGACAGGTTAAACATTGTGAGCTTTTGTTCTATCACTGTTGTTGTTTACACACACTCAACTGGATGTGTGTGTTTCACAGTTATATTGAAAATGTATGTGTCTGCAATGTATATTTGTTAATATTTATATTTATTTTTTCCATCTCTGATCCTTACTTATTATTATTAAGCTGTTCTGTATTCAAACAATGTCTATTATGATTGGCCGGCTCTGTAATGAGCGTAATTGTTGTTAAGACATTTTCCTGATTTGGTTGTGATTCATCGCCGCATGTTATTGTACGTTTCTAGGCCAGTTAACTTTAATACAGTTTTACCATTGAGATTTAACACACTGGTCAAAGCACAATACAGAATTGTTATGGGTTACAAATACAAAATTCATTTAAATATTTCTAAACCAGTCTGTGGGTAGGACGTGTTTTACTGCTCTAGGTGGAAGATTATAACACAATACACAGGTTGAAATGTGAATGTTTTTTCTTAATAAACACACAGATGTCAAATATGATGGCGCACGCTGAATATCTGATCTCTCTTGTGTGTTGGTCAGACATTTACAGCTTGGTGTAACTCTCATCTGCGTAAGGCAGGAACTCAGATTGAGAACATTGAGGAGGATTTTAGGAACGGTCTGAAACTGATGCTGTTGTTGGAGGTTATTTCCGGTACATGATCTTCTCATCAGAACCTCATAACATCTCTTATAGAAAAGATCCTGTAGACACGCTTTGAAAAACTATTTCTTTCAGGTGAGAGACTTCCCAGACCAGACAGAGGAAAGATGCGCTTTCACAAAATAGCCAATGTGAACAAAGCTCTGGATTACATCACCAGCAAAGGTGTCAAACTGGTGTCTATCGGTGCTGAGGGTGAGAGATGCTTTTCCATGATGTTTGCATACAAATACGTGTTTGTCATTTTCAAATGAGTTAAACTGGAGTGTGTCTGCCCAACCTCTCAGAGATTGTTGATGGAAACGTCAAGATGACTTTGGGAATGATCTGGACCATCATCCTCCGCTTCGCCATCCAGGACATCTCAGTGGAGGGTAAGTGTCATCATCACACACACACACACATACACACACACACACACACACACACTTTCCATACAGTTGTTTTATACACAGCTAGTTATAAATGCTATAACTTAACCTATACACTAAAAGGAGGTTTCGTCGAATTTGCTCAGTTTGTATGAACACACATACACACTCAGCAACGGAGAACGTTCTCAGAATGTTGGCTAATGTTCTCTACATAACAAATATCAAAAACATTATTCTTAAATAGTGGAGCGTTTTAAAAAAGTTATGGAATTTTAAGATGTTTACATAAATTGTTAGCTGGGCACACACACACACACATGCAGTTGGTGATATGTTTGGTCATTATTATGAATTGGTTTTCAGAAACCTCTGCTAAGGAAGGACTCCTGCTGTGGTGTCAGAGGAAAACTGCCCCGTACAGGAACGTCAACGTACAAAATTTCCATTGCAGGTGAGTGAACACAGATAAAAGTTACAATAATTCATAATACAATATTCATGAATGAAAACAGATCTACAGGAGGTTTGTAACTTTGGTCTGATATGAAGCATCTAAAGACACATCACATGATCATTCGGTTTTCCTCTAACGTTCATTCCCTTCACCCACGCGTGCAGTTGGAAGGACGGTCTGGCGTTCTGCGCGCTCATACACAGACACAGACCGGACCTGATAGACTACACCAAACTCAACAAGGTCTCTGTGATGTGTACTGCTCTCAGACTGCATGGATGCCCTAACACACGTCTGCCTGCAGTAAAAAATTAACTGCCCATTACTGTACATGCAGTGCTGTTGTGTACACGCATGCGGTTAGATTCTGTTGGCTGGTTTAAAGAAGTTACAACGGTTACCTGTTTTTGGGTGTACTGTCTCTTTAAATGCAAGCTTTAACTAAATCCTCTCTGTAGGACGACGCTCTTGGAAATCTGAATCTGGCTTTGGAAATAGCAGAGAAGCACTTGGATATTCCTAAAATGTTGGACCCAGAAGGTAAATCCAGATTCTCTTCATTCGGATGTTCCGGAAGTTTCTGCCAGATAAACAAGGAATTCCAGGGATTTTTCCGCATCGTTTGCGAATGCGGATCAAATACTGTGTAAATCTGTTTTCGAGATAATAAATAATAAATAAAATAATTCTTATATCCAAGTAATACCATGAATACAATGGCAAAAAACTGGACTTTTTGAACATTTTGGAAGTTTTTGTTACTTAATGGAAAACATTCTCACAACCTAAAATTATTCGCTACGATTATGACGCGCACCTCTTAGAAGATGACGGCATCCCACAATGCAACACAAACGTTCTCTCCTGGTGGCTCCTCAGTCAAGCACCGATTTAAACATAATATCTATATCTCTGTCATAAACACGTTTCTCTTCCTGTCTTCCTGTCCGTCTCTCATTTCAGACATCATCAACACACCCAAGCCCGATGAGCGAGCCATCATGACCTACGTGTCGTGTTTCTATCACGCGTTTGCTGGGGCAGAACAGGTAACTGGTCACCTGTCTCCAAACAAACCTTTCAAACACACAGTCTGACCTTGTTGCTGTATATACAGACACATACTGTATCCGCCTTAGAAATGACATCATGTACAGTATAATAATGAAATGATGTCAAACATGTTTATGGTTTGTAGGCAGAAACGGCAGCAAACCGGATCTGTAAGGTGCTCGGCGTCAATCAGGAGAATGAGAAATTCATGGAGGAATATGAACGACTGGCCAGTGAGGTACAGCGCGAGGGTACCGTCTCAGGTCTGAGGACGTCCCGCCCTCACGTGTCACGTCTGAAGGGTTGTTTTGTCTCCTGTAGTTGCTGGCGTGGATTCGTCAGACGACGCCGTGGTTGGAGAACAGAACCCCCGAAAACACGATGGCCACCATAAGAAGCAAGCTGGAGGACTTCAGAGACTACCGGCGCATGCACAAACCCCCCAAAGTCCAGGAGAAATGCCAGCTGGAGATCAGCTTCAACACGCTGCAGACGAAACTGCGCATCAGCAACAGGCCGGCGTTCATGCCTTCAGAGGGCAAGATGGTGTCTGTAAGAAAACACACACACACACACTTTGTGGTGCTACCTAGTTGAGCATCTTAGCAACTGCGCAGCAATAAGAATGAGGCCCAGAGTTCCAGAAGGTGTGCGATAGGACTTGTGTGCGTTTAATGTAATTGTATTACGTGCTGTGTGTAGGACATCACTGCGGCGTGGCAGGGTCTAGAACAGGCCGAGAAGGGCTATGAGGAATGGCTGCTCAGTGAGATTCGACGTCTGGAGCGCGTGGAGCACTTGGCTGAGAAGTTCCAGCAGAAAGCTGCCACTCACGAGAGCTGGGCTAAGGGTACGATTACATCACTTCCTGCTGAGTGCTTCAAGAAAACATGCGACTGTATCGCCACAAATTCTACTGTACCGCTCGGACGTTTCTCAGATGCTCATAAATACACTGAGCTTTCACATCAGTAATTTTTACTTCTGAAAAAGAAAAAGGTTTCTGTAAGGCTAATTAGTAAATGTTAGTGTATTATTATAATATAAAGTTTGTATAATTAGTCATTATAATTGACTGCGCTGTATTTAAATAAACAAGTGTATGTTTTCATTTAGACAGCTAAGTAAAGTTTGTGTGTGTGTGTGTGTGTGTGTTTTCACGTGTGTCTGCTACAGAAAAGGATCAGC
Source organism: Botia almorhae (assembly GCA_036877575.1). Lineage (NCBI taxonomy): Eukaryota > Metazoa > Chordata > Actinopteri > Cypriniformes > Botiidae > Botia > Botia almorhae. Next base: position 27,621 of record JAZGTJ010000922.1, read on the forward strand.
TGTTAATTCTGAAGGATTATGAGAAGTCATCTCTGACCGAGGTCCGAGCGTTGCTACGGAAACACGAGGCATTTGAGAGCGACCTGGCGGCACATCAGGACAGAGTTGAACAAATCGCAGCCATAGCGCAGGAACTGAAGTATGACATATTCCTGTTTCTCATGACATTACACTGAAGCTTTAGACCTGCAGGGGTCATAGTAACGTTAGCATTGTTTCACTTACAGGTGTGTGTATGGAGTGTGTGTGTGTGATGCTGTTGTGATGATTTCTTAATGTATAAAACTGTAATGGTCATAATGTTTTATTTTAATCATAAAGTGACGGTGCTTATGAGACTCAGTGTGTATATATGTAGAAGGTTCGGAGGATTCAAATGTATTGTTATGGTTTTGACAGTGGTGTTGAGTTTCTGTTGTTCTAAATGTGCACGGAACACCTGTCATGTATCGTCTGTGATGAATGAATGCTTTATCAAGAACCCTCACACACACACACACACACACAGCTCTATATATGCAGTTCTCTATTTGTGGAAGCTGTGGTCATTTCTGAATGTCAGTGTGACTGGTCATCTAAACTCTCACCTCACCTCCATTTGATCTCCTCTGTAACTCTGACAGAACAGGTGAACGAGAGACAGACACACAAAGGGACAGACAAAACTCAGTTTCCTGACATGATTGTGACAGTTATTAATCATTGCACATTTTGTATTTGTCGCTGTATTTGTTCGCTGCTATCAGCGCGTTCGGTCACCGCCTGCAGGTTCAATGTGAGTCTCCCCCTAGTGGTCATGATGAACTGCAAAACAAAGGCATATTGTTTCAGTTTGTGCAGATATTTAAATTGTCAGGAGGCAGAATATTAAGTGTGTTATATTTACTGGTTTTGTCTGTTGTGGGAGTTTCTGTTGCTGTATTTAAGCACCTCATGTGGGTTTTTGGCTCAGGTTCTGTGGTTCTGCTGTCCACAGGGAAACATGTGATCCAAAAAACACAGCTGGGGTTAGAGAGATTTATGAAGAAGCTTTCAGAGATCAATGCTGAGATCCTGCAGATAGAGCAGCAAAATAATTATTCAGTAGTGTGTGTGTGTGTGTGTGTGTGCGTGTGTGTTGGACTTTACCCATGAGGTGATTTTCACACGTGTTCAGGGTTAAAGGTCAAGGGCTTCTATTTACAAACTGGTGTGTGTTGGAATACTGGAAATCATTATGGGATTCTAATTCATGTTCCTTAATAACTTACTAACTAGGTAAAAGTGTGTAAATGTGCATGTTACAGTTTGTGGTGTTTTGTTTGGGTCTCTGAATGTGACACTGACTGTTTTGTGAACAGGAGAGAATGACGGTCAGTCAGGCTAACAGCTCCGCTCTGTTTGTTTGGCAGCTGGAGGTGTTTGTCTCTAGTGATGTCACTCAGGTCGTGTCAGGATGTGCTGAACACCAAACGTTTCTGAACACGTCTAAACCCTCAGTGCTGGACAAACTGACAATCATTACATGATTCCATACATCTGTAGTATTTCTTTAATCACCCTGTATTTTTACACATCTGTATGTAAATGAGCTCTGTTATGATTGGCTGACCGCTACATTGTGATGTCATAACCGCCATGATTACTGAACAAGCTGTTTTGCGGTTTTGTTTTAATAAACAAGTAGTTATAACAAACAGTTTTAATATTTTTATAGTAAATGAACAGTTTTGGGTTCTGAAAGTCGGTTTTGTTACATGTCCGATCATATCTGTACTGCTGTCAGCTCTGATGTGTGTGTGTGTGTGTGTCTGCAGTGAGCTGGATTATCACGCTGCCGGTCTGATAAATGAACGCTGTCAGTCGATCTGTGATTTTTGGGACCAGCTTGGGACTTTGACTCAAAAGCGCAGAGAAGCTTTAGAGGTGATGCATACACATCAGATTGATCAGATTATGATACATAAATATTTCTGCTGTATCAATATTATATGTCTGATGTAAAAACAGGAACTAATTCAGTCAGCTGGTCATTATTGCAAAATGAAAGGGTTTAAGGGATCGTACAATATACTGATTATTGTTTTCTTAGCAAATAAATACATACATTAAATATATTTGATTATGTAAGAAAGGGTGGAGTGTTGCATGAAACATAATACTGGATTTATTTAAGTATACAATTCATTATACAAAAATAAATATTTAATCCAGTTGACCAATCGCAGTAAAGTATTCGAGAGACACGAGATCGGGTACATCAGGGATATTTGCGTTGCATTTTAATAATGAGCATAAAACAGTTTCGTTAAAGGAAAAGAAACTACATGGAGCTGGTTGAAGGGACCCAGGTTTAATGTGTGTGTTTGTGTGTGTTCATAAGAGGACAGAGAAGGTCCTGGAGACCATTGATCAGCTCTTTCTGGAGTTCGCTAAGAGATCTGCGCCTTTCAACAACTGGATGGAAGGAGCTATGGAGGATCTTCAGGACATGTTTCTGGTGCACTCGGTGGAGGAGGTTCAGGTGAACACTGCTGAAGCTACTGTAAAAAAAAACTGTATTTTACTGTACAGTATGATGTACTGTAGAATCTCTCTCTAGAATCTGATCTCAGCTCATGATCAGTTTAAAATCACGCTGCCCGAAGCCGACAGCGAGCGTCAGGCGATCCTGAGCATTTATAACGAGGTGCAGAAGATCGCTCAGAGCTACGGGATCTCCAGCAATCTGACTAACATCTACAGCTCCATCACTCCTGTCCATATCAACCAGATGTGGGAGAAGGTATGTGTGTGTGTGTGTCTCAGGGTACACATGAACTGTGGGTGAAATTATGGAGATTCATCAAACCTCCTCTTGTGTTTATATTGTGTGTGTGTAGGTGAAGAAGCTGGTTCCTCAGCGAGACAGTGCTCTGCAGGAGGAACTGTCCAGGCAGCAGATGAACGAGAGACTCAGGCGGCAGTTTGCTGCGCAGGCCAACATCATCGGACCCTGGATTCAGACACGCATGGAGGTCACACACACACACACTCATAACACTCATAAGTGCTGTGTTCAGTCACAGCTGTATAAATGGTGCGTTTGCTGGTGCGCTGCAGGAAATCGCTCGTGGCTCAGTGGATCTGGGCGGGGCGCTGGAGGATCAGATGACTCACATGAAACAATTTGAGCACATGATCATCAACTACAAACCAAACATCGACAAACTGGAGGGAGATCACCAGCTCATTCAGGAGTCACTCATATTCGACAACAAACACACTAATTACACTATGGAGGTACAAACACACTTTGAAATAGACATATGCAGTAACACACACATAAAACACACACTGTAAAGATAGATAGATAGATAGATAGATGGATGGATGGATGGATGGATGGATGGATAGATCATAATACACTTCTGTGGTGTGTCTCCATGGTAACCGCAGCACATCCGCGTGGGATGGGAGTTGCTGCTCACCACGATCGCTCGCACCATCAACGAGATCGAGGCTCAGATTCTGACGCGGGACGCTAAAGGCATCAGTCAACAGCAGATGAACGACTTCAGATCGTCTTTCACACACTTCGACCGGGTAACACACACTACAGCATTCAACTGAATCAACTGAATCTGTATGACACAAACACACACATCCACTGATTCACTTCAGTTAAACTCACCGCTAACTCAGTCTGATGGAAACGTGTGTGTTGGTCTGTTTGTAGAATAACCTGAAGGAGCTTTGCTAAGTTGAACGTGTGACTGCTAAACTAATGCAGGTACTAACTAAACCACACCACGACCAAGCAAACAACAGCCACTTGTTGTATCGCATGCCACCGGAACTTGTTAAACCGTTGAAGTGTCGGTCGCGAAAAATTCAGCACATTTTCTGTCACTTTAATTTTATTTTGATGGTTTATTTGTTCTCTGTTTTGTAGAAGAAGAAGGGAGGTATGGAGACCGATGACTTCAGGGCCTGTTTGATCTCCATGGGTTACGACCTGGTAAAAAAACAAACCTGTGTCTTTAAGATAACGTATAATAATCTCAGGGGTGGATTATGGATGGGATGTACCGTGCGCGCTGACCAATGGGGTTTGTGGTACATACATACATTAAAGTGTTCTGTTGAGGCCCCATTCCGGCCCTCAGGAATTCTTATTTGCATTTTTCAAATCAAACTCAGTATCTGAAGAAGCGTCACACAAACACAGTAGGGGGTTTTCGGCTCTGTCTGCAGGGGGAAGCGGAGTTTGCACGGATCATGACGGTGGTTGATCCAAACGCTTCTGGCGTGGTGAGCTTTCAGTCTTTTGTGGACTTCATGACCCGGGAGACTGGAGAAACAGACACCTCAGAGCAGGTCATTGCCTCCTTCAAGATACTGGCTGCAGATAAGGTGCGTGCGTGTTTTTTAAATAAACAATCATGCTTGTATTTAGGAGCTCTTTCAAGAGTTTCTGCGTGTGATTTCAGCCGTACATTCTGATGGATGAACTCCGTCGGGAATTGCCTCCGGAACAAGCGGAATACTGCATCTCCAAGATGCCGCTATACACGGGGCCTGAAGGAGTTGCGGGGGCTTTGGACTACACCGCTTTCTCTACTGCCCTCTATGGAGAGAGTGACCTCTAGCTGTCTGGAGCAGCACTGCACCCCAAAATGATACCGGAACACTCTTTAAAGCTGCAATTCGTAACTTTCCTGGTTGAAAAAAACAAAACAGTTATTGAGCAAGTACATAACAGATCAGGGTTCAAAACAGTCCCTCTTACTTACCCCATTTCGTGGAAGTAAGCTTATAATAATGATTTATTATCTGAGCTGTCAGGTTTGATTTCCTGGAAAATGTCAGTTTGACTTGTGGTTACATCATGTCTGTAAACAGAAAGAAGATCCAGCCACTAAATTGTGTGTGTTGGTGCTGGACTGATGGAGCGATTGTAGCTTATTCTTACAGCAGTTGTTTAGATTTTAAATTTGTCATTCACGTTAAGTTAATAACTTCGCAACTGGCAATTCTATGTGTTGAACAGAGGTGGCGGTAGGGAGGCAAAAGTTAAGGATTGCAGCTTTAAATGCTGGTTTGGCTCTCTTGATCCTGGCTTTCCCCTTTTGAAGTAACATACTGTCCTTAAAAACTGCTGTTCTATTCTGGGAATATTTACTGATGAGATCAAAGTTAAAACGTAATAATTTTTGGAAGTATATTTAAAAGTATATTTAAATTATATTGAGATCTATCATGCCAGATAATTTAAGTTAATTATTTTGGATAAATCTCACCAAAAACATATTCCACCATAAAATAAAAATACAAAGAAACTCATAATCTGAGGGGAAAATCCTTTACGTCTTTGTAGTTTCTTGTTTTAATCAATGTTAATTTTACTGCAAAAAAGACAACGATTCTGTCAAAAAATTCCTAAAGCACAAATTGTTAAAGCTTATGCCCCAGTTATAAAATAGATAAATAAAATAAATCCCAGTTAACAGCAATCACGAGTTCTCTTCTTTCTTTTACACTTACTTTTAAAATAATAAACAGAATTTATAAATGTGCTTTTATGTTTAGATGTTAAATCTGATTTCGGCGCTTATGAATATCATGTTCTGCTGACTCTGAACGCGCATGCGCAGAACGGGGCGTGCGGCCTGCGCGTGCGCGGGTTAACTCCACGTGTGCCCAAAGAATTTTTGCTGTAAGGAGAGATTGACAGTTTTGGGACGAAGCCGATCCGACGTGGACTTAACTTTTTCACCGCGTTGAAACGTTCTTGTTCGGGGTATTTCGGCTCGGGGTGAGACATATATGCAGAAGGATGCCGCCAACCATCCATCAGAGCTCATCAGGAGCAGGTGAGATCAGTTCCGAACCGGTCCCGTTCTGCAGACAGACAGGTGCAGTTATGTCTTGCGTCAGATCCAGCCGTGACTAATATTTGACTAGCGACTTTCCTGTCATTCATTGCATGCAACGCAACGCTATGCAAAACAGGTATAAGTAATATTTGGATGAGTTTGAATGACATTACAGCGATTGTGTTACATTTCTGTTATATATAAACTGGTGCACGCGTGTTTTTAATCTGAACGGTCCACTGTGTTTAGTTCAGCACAGTGTGTGTGTAAAACACGATCGATTGATTGAGATTTATTGATCACACTGATGCGGTGTTTGTTTCGTAAGTGTTGCTCAACTTTTATTACCTGCGTTCATTGTGTAACCTGTAGCTCGGCGTGGGTGACGTCATGCGTTTAATATGTATATTTAATTGTAGTCGACCGGTGTTGTGAGATATTCAGTTCCCGTGAAAAATCCGTTCCAGTGGGCGGGGCATAGCGTGAATTTATTAAAAAAACAGTTTAGCCTAGTAGAAAATATGAACGTTGTACATCTACATTGATATATGGCCCTCCAGCTTTAAAACGTAAAAACATAAAAAAAGTTGTGATATGAAAAGCAAATAATTTTCATTCGTTTGGTCATAATTCGATAAAGCCACGCCCACTACGGGAGCTATGAATATTCATGTATGCCCTGCCCAATGGAACAGTTTACCACGTGAACTGAATTACACAATACTGGTGTGGCTTTTTAACACACAACTAACTCACAGCAATTTATTTGTACACCTATGCGCCTACACAATATATTCATAGAAATGTGTTTGTACTCTTTTATGCTTTATGTGAAAAAATGCACAATTCATTTGAAATTCATACAGTAAATAAAGTACATTTTCAAAATAAAACAATAGCCCAAGAATGATTTATTCCGTTAAGCTCATTATATATCATGCAGGAATTACTATTCCCGAGTGAATCATGTAAAACGTGTGTGTGTGTGTGTGTGTGTGTGTGTGTGTGAGAGCAGGAGTCTGTCTTCAGGACCAGCTCCGGAATCTCCTGCAGGAGAGGATTCTGGTTCTGGATGGAGGAATGGGGACGATGATCCAGCAAAGGAACCTGCAAGAAGATGACTTCAGAGGTCAAGAGTTCAAAGGTCACCCCAACAGTCTGAAGGGCAACAATGACATTCTGAGTGTCACTCAGCCTGACATCATCTACAGCATCCACAAGGTGTGTGTGTGTGTGTGTGTGTGTGTGTGATTTCAAGCATGTGATCACAACAGCTGCTGTGATTAATATACAACACGCATGACCTACAGATGAGTAGGGTAAAGATACACAGTCATCACACGAGAAATCCTGTCAGCTATTGTAAAGCACAAACGCAAGGACAGGTCAGTGTTTCCTGTCTCTACAGTGACAGATCATCTGTACACAGTCACAGGTTCACCCTGAGAGGGTACAAGCTCAGTGGCTTACAGCAGAAATATTAAACGTACATCACATGCCAAATATTGGAATGACTTTATCCTGTCAGACAATTGTTTTTATTATTATTGCATTCAAAATCTTTGTATATAAAAATCAATCTTTAAAGGCAGGGTAGGGATTTTTTTCCAGAAACATTATTTGTTATGCTGGTTAAAAGTCTCTTCGCATTCTGACAGCAATCACCATTTGGTGTGCACTGTGCAATGTGTATTTGGTCCGAATACAACGATAGGGTGTACTATGTGTGCCTTCATGTGTTGTGAGGCATGGCTTTGGAGAGCGTTCTGAAAGGAAGGTGGAATGGTATGCGTTCAAAGCTAGCTTGCTATTGTTAGCCTCTCTGAAATGCCCTTGTCTCTGCAGGAGTATCTTCTGGCTGGTGCTGACATCATTGAGACCAACACCTTCAGCAGCACCAGCATCGCCCAAGAGGATTATGGGATGCAGGAGATAGTGAGAGTCGCTTTATATAAGAGTTTGTTTTGTTGAGCTGTTAGTTTAGTTATTGGCACGTTCTCACACACAGCTGTGATGTCATCTTTGTGTCAGGCCTATCGGTTAAACAAAGCATCTGCTGAACTCGCCAGGAAAGCGGCTGATGATGTCACAGCTCAAACAGGTCACGATTCTCATCTCTGGAGATCCGCGAATCAGTTTTCAGCACAGTGTGGTTTGTGATGTCATTGGTCACGATGATGTCATTGTTGTTGACAGGTTGTCAGAGGTTTGTGGCAGGAGCCATTGGTCCCACCAATAAAACACTGTCTGTCTCACCATCAGTAGAAAGACCAGACTACAGGAATATTAGTAAGTCTGTCTGTCTGTCTGTCTGTCTGTCTGTCTGTCTGTGAAACCAACTGTCCATTGGTAAAACTTGACTTTTTTAACAGTATTTCATTAAAAGCAGAAATGTTAAACCTAAAGCTTGTGTGTGTGTGTGTGTTTGTGTTTAGCATTTGATGAGCTGGTGGGGTCGTACTCAGAGCAGGTTCGAGGTTTGCTGGACGGAGGTGCTGATCTTCTGCTGGTTGAGACCATCTTTGACACGGCGAATGCGAAGGTGAAACTCATCTACGGTTAATTTGACAGAATCATCTGCGACCTAAATGTCAACGAAAATCAATGTTTTCACAGGCGGCTTTGTTTGCCATCGACCAGCTGTTTGAAGAGAGTTATGAACGCCGACCCATATTTGTAAGTGTTTATATTGTGATTCATGTCACTGTAGGTCACATACAGAGTGTGTGTGTGTGTTCTGGTATTCACTACCAAATCTCCCCACAAGTATACACAAGTATATATAGTATACCAGTGCATTTGGACATTTTGGGGACATCTTTTAGGTCCCCATGTGAAAACAAGCCTGTAAATCATACAGAATAATCTTTTTTTTGTTTAAATGTGTGTAGGTCTCCGGGACTATAGTCGATAAGAGTGGTCGCACACTGTCAGGCCAGACGGGTGAAGCTTTCATCGTCAGTGTGTCTCACTCTCAGCCGCTGTGGTGAGACAGATTTGGACCTTCAGACATCTGAAACACTTTAAAACCTCTAGATGGATAAACGATCATCACTGTAATGAGTTTGTGTCACGCAAATGACATGTCAAAATTTACCACGGTAACCGTTGTTTTCAACTAATTGTGCTGTAGGAACATACGTCTCAACTGCATTAAAACAGCACAAGCGGTCTGTCAGCATGTCCTCCTTTCTCATATTTACATTTATGCATTTGGCAGACACTTTTTTATCCAAAGTGACTTACATTGCATTACACTATACATTGATTCTGAGTATGTGCAATCCCTGGGATCGAACCCATGACCTTGGCGTTATTAACACCATGCTCTAACCACTGAGCTACAGGAAAGCTATGTTGCCAGTAAATGTTTCTGTCTCTGTGTCTCAGTATCGGGTTGAATTGCGCTTTGGGAGCCTCTGAGATGCGGCCGTTTATTGAAGCCATAGGAAAGACCACCGATGCCTTCGTCATCTGTTACCCGAACGCAGGTGAGACTCTGTTACGCCACTTCAGCTTTTAAAGCGCGCTGTAATCAGAACATACGAGTTCACTTAATTCAAGGTGAAAGTTGTAATATGACGTTTAGATTACGTATTTAGAACATCTGATTGATCTCATATAGAGCACGTCTTATAGAAAGAGCTTTAGTTTACCGGCGTTCATTCATTTTCAGTTTCACATCACACAGCTATTTTGAAAACATCAAATAAATCAATAACATTATTAATCATCTAGTAATGTGTGTTTCTGGGTTTGAATTCTTTGTCTGTGGTTTTCAGGGCTTCCCAACACGTTTGGAGGTTATGATGAGACCCCTGATGTCACAGCCTCACATTTGAAGGTGGAGCAGAAGTCATTGTAATGGTAAATCTACTGAAAGCTCAGCTCTTCTCTTGACTGCTCTTGTGGGTTCCCCGCAGGAGTTCGCTATGGACGGGCTGGTCAATGTTGTTGGTGGGTGCTGTGGAACGACTCCTGCTCATATCCGGTGAGAGGTCAATTACTGACGTACAGAGCAGTCCAGTTATACATTTGATGAGTGTGTATCGTCTGGGAATCGAACCCACAACCTTTGAGCTGACGCAGCGCTCTACTAATTGAGCTACAGCAAGATCTGTTTGTCAGAGTGTGTGTCTGTGTGTGTGTTTTAACTGCGTGTGTGTTTGTGTGTGTGTCAACTCTGTGTGTGTGTGTGTGTGTGTGTGTGTGTGTCAACTCTGTGTGTG
>JAZGTJ010000922.1:37780-68923 GCA_036877575.1 Botia almorhae
TGTGTGTGTGTGTGTGTGTGTGTCAACTCTGTGTGTGTGTGTGTGTCAACTGTGTGTGTGTGTGTCAACTGTGTGTGTGTGTGTCAACTGTGTGTGTGTGTTTCAACTCTGTGTGTGTGTTTCATCGGTGTGTGTGTGTTTCAGAGCGATTGCTGAAAGTGTGCGTCACGTCAAACCCAGAGTTCCTGTTAAAGACATCTACAATGAGTTCATGCTGCTCTCAGGTGTGTGTGTATGTGTTTAAACAGCTCTGTGTGATGTGTGTTATATTTGTGTGGGTTTATGACAGTTTTCCTGTGTCTTCAGGATTGGAGCCATTCCGAATCGGCCCGTACACAAACTTTGTAAACATCGGTGAGCGTTGTAATGTAGCCGGATCACGCAAGTTCGCCAAACTCATCATGAGTGGAAATTATGAGGTAACACGTGGTGATACTGTAATGTTAGTAAAGGCTAACTAGCATTACCTCTGTTGTGTGACTTTATCATGTGTGTGTGTGTGTGTGTGTGTGTTTAGGAAGCCCTGAGTATCGCTAAATCTCAGGTGGAGATGGGTGCTCAAGTTCTGGATATTAACATGGATGAAGGGATGCTGGATGGACCAACAGCCATGACCCGGTTCTGTAACCTGATTGCCTCAGAACCAGATATCGCCAGGGTGAACCCAACTGGATATTCCACACACCTCTTGCCTTTATAATAACTCGCCCTGTGATATTACTGATTAAAAACAGGAAGTGACCCTGACCTTTGACCTGTCACCCAGGTGCCCCTGTGCATTGACTCGTCCAACTTTGCGGTCATAGAGGCGGGGCTTAAGTGTTGCCAGGGGAAAGGCATCGTCAACAGCATCAGTCTAAAAGAGGGAGAGGAAGAGTTCCTCCGGCGGGCCAAACTAATCCGTCGCTATGGCGCTGCTGTGGTCGTCATGGCGTTTGATGAGGAGGGGCAGGTGGGTAATGATTTGTATAGAATTTATTTAGCAAACACAATAATTACGTTTAACGTAACGTTTATAAAATCAACATCAGTTTACAGGTTCATTGCAAATACTTCCCTGATAAATGATTGTATAAGTTACTTTTGATGTAAGCCAATCATAATAGAGATCATTTGCATATAGAAGTCAGTCCAGCAGGTTTCGGATCATCTGGAGGTGAGATGACATGAAATATCTCCACACGTTTCCACAGGCCACCGAAACAGAGCAGAAGGTGAAGATCTGCTCACGAGCATATGATCTCCTGATCAGCAAGGTGGGCTTCAACCCCAATGACATCATATTTGACCCCAACATCCTCACCATTGGCACAGGACTGGAGGAGCACAACATGTATGCCATCAACTTCATCAGAGCCACCAAGATCATAAAGGTTTGACTGACACATCACTGCTCGATCCTCTCTCCTCGTGCTCCTCATCTCCAGTTAAATGTGGTCACGTGTGTGTGTGTGTGTGTGTGTGTGTGTGTGTAGAAAAGCTTGCCAGGTGCCAGGGTCAGTGGAGGTCTCTCCAACCTCTCGTTCTCCTTCAGAGGGATGGAGGCTATCAGAGAGGCTATGCATGGAGCCTTTCTTTACCACGCTATCAAGGTACCACCTACAGTTCTACCCAGTCTGTCTCTTTAAGAGAATGGTTAACCTTAAAATGAAAGTTTTCTTATAATTTACTCTCATGCCTTTTTAGGTGTGTAAGACTTTCTTTAGCGGAACACAATCAGTTACATTAAGTAATATCTCGGCTCTTACCAGATTTGTAATAGAAGTGAATGGTGCCCGAGATTGTGAATGGTGCCCGAGATTGTGAAGCTCCAGAAAGCAAATCCATCCATCATAAAAGTAATTTATATGACAATGGGTTAATAGATGTCTTCTGAAACAAAACAATACGTTTGTGTGGGAAAACAATATTTATAAATTATATAGTTGTCGATATATCATTTTAAGGTGAACTATTCCTTTAACAGATATATAGAGTAAACAAACGCATATTTGATAGTTTTCTGGTGCTGTAGTAAAATGTGTGTGCGTCTCTGTTCAGGATGGGATGGATATGGGCATCGTCAACGCTGGCAGTCTGCCGGTGTACGACGACATCGATAAGGACCTCCTGCGGCTCTGTGAGAACCTGATCTGGAACCGCGACCCAGACGCCACCGAGAAGCTCCTGCTGTACGCACAGGTGCAGAAGATAACAGGCCCGGGAAGTGTTGTTGTCATGACAACACCAGTGCGAGTCTCCTCACGTGCTCATCTCGATGTTGTGCGTTTTTTGTAGACTAATGCCAAAGGTGGAAAGAAAGTGATCCAGACGGACGAGTGGAGACATGGCAGTGTGGAGGAGAGACTGGAGTATGCGCTCATAAAGGTTCGAAGTGTCCCGATAAGTTAAATGTGTTCATTATACTATATGTACTGTAACTTTTAGAACGCGAGGGTTATTTATTAAAATGATCTGTCAAAATGACTTGTTTCGGAAATGATGACATCAGCTGTGAGCTCATTACCACAACACAGACCACCTGTTTAGTGTTAATCATGATTTCACCAGCCCCACAAAAGTTGTGTGTGTGTGTGTGTGTGTGTACAGGTTTATCTGTATTTGTGAGGGCCAAATGTCCTCACTAACATAGTGAAATATTATCGTGAGAAATAGCATTGTGAGACTTGAAACGTCTGAGACAGTTTACCGGTCCTTATCAAATAAAAAGGCTTATAAATCAGCCAGATCATGTTTTTCTTTAAATATAATGTCATTCACATGTTTCTGTGAGGGTTAAGTTTAGGGTTGGGGGATAGAAAATATCATTGGTTGGATATTAAATCAGTGGAAGTCTATGGAATGACCTCACTGATATAGTCAAACGTGTGTGTGTGTGTTAGGGTATAGAGAAGTATGTAGTGGAGGACACAGAAGAAGCGCGCGCCCAGGCTGACCAGTATCCCCGGCCGCTGCATGTGATCGAGGGTCCACTCATGAACGGGATGAAGACAGTTGGAGATCTTTTCGGAGCTGGAAAGATGTTTCTGCCTCAGGTACAACTGCTGGAGATGTTTCTCCTCATCCTGTCTTCAGTGTGTAGATCATACCATAGAAGATCTTAGCTGTCTGTCAGCTTCAGAGGGCCTGAGGCAACCTTCTGGTTCTGCCTCTTAACCCCCGGACTAGTTTATTAAGAATATGAATATTATGTTTGATTTTATGTTGATCTTTGCAGTTTGTTACAGGCGTGTGTGTGTGTGTGTGTGTGTGTGATCAGGTGATAAAATCGGCTCGTGTTATGAAGAAAGCTGTTGGCTATCTGATTCCCTTCATGGAGAAAGAGAGAGAGGAGATGAGGGCCAACTGTGACTCTTATGAGGAGGTGGTGAGTGTCAACTGATGGCTGATGTTTAGTCTAGTCACATGTTCTAAAAACTTCAATCTTATTGGTCTGTTTTTTCCAGCTATGTGAGGCACAGCTAGAAATGATCCATAGATTTAATTTTCAGGTCTTGTCAGTAAACAATAGTGTTTTATCTGAAATAACACTTTGAATTGTTGAAACTGGAGAAGTAACTGGTAAATTTGTTTGTTTTAGGACCCTTATCAGGGCACAATACTGCTGGCCACCGTGAAAGGGGACGTACATGATATTGGGAAAAACATTGTTGGCGTTGTGTTGGGATGCAATAACTTCAGGTGAGCTGCACCAGTTTGGAGGAATGCCTGCGTTTGTGTGTTGATCCCGGAACACAGTGGTGTTCAGAGGGCAGATCACTCCTGGCGTGTGTTAATAAGAGTCATTTGTCTGAACGCTGGTGTTAAGTGGCCATTCAGATGCTGATAGCTGCAGGTCTGTGATGTAAGCGCAGTAAATGCGTCATTTATCATTGTAACAGAAACACAGAGCCGTAGGATAATGGCATCAGCTGTCTGTGTGTGTGTTTGTCCGTGTGTGTGTGTGTGTGTGTGTGTGTGTGTGTCCTCAGGGTCATTGATTTAGGAGTGATGATTCCGTGTGACAGGATCCTTCGGGAGGCCATTCAGAATAAAGCAGGTTTGTTTTGCTCTGCTTACATTCACTCTGATTCACTCTGTTTTCATGAGTGTAATACATCTGTGTGTGTGTGTGTGTGCGCACAGATATAATCGGTCTGTCTGGTCTCATCACTCCATCTCTGGATGAAATGATTCATGTTGCCAAGGAGATGGAGCGTCTGGGTTTGAAGATTCCTCTGCTGATTGGTGGAGCCACAACATCAAAGTATGAGACGACTGGACTGATGTTTTATCTCTTTTTTTTTTTCAACACATGATGACATAAGGGCTGTGTACCTTATATGTACTGCACACACACACACGTTCAGTTTATTCATGTTGTGTGTGTGTGTTGACAGGACTCACACAGCTGTTAAAATCGCTCCTCGCTACAGCGCGCCGGTCGTTCATGTTCTTGATGCATCCCGCAGTGTTGTGGTGGTGAGACAGCTGTCTCTCTTTCTCTCTCTCTGTTCAGTCCATTAACTGCATCTGTTCATTGTATCTGCTCTCTATGTTTGTTCATTTGCATGTTTGTAAAATTTTATAGACTTTCTACGATTTAAAAGTTTAAAAAGTTTTGACTCAGGGAAATAAACTTGTATTTTTATTTGAGCGCATATTAAGATAAAATAGGTAGAAGTGCATAAGAATAAAGTCTCTCTCTCTCTGTCTCTCAGTGCTCTCAGCTCTTGGATGAGGGTGTCCGGGAGGATTTCTTTGAGGAGCTCAGAGAGGAGTATGATGATGTCAGACAGGATCACTACGACTCTCTGAAGGTCTGATGGTCACATGACCTGCATTAATTACTGCACGTCTAAAACTGCTCATTTGTACAGAAGTGATGTTGTTGGTTCGGTTTCCTCCAGGACAGACGGTTCTTGTCCCTGAATCAGGCCAGAGAGAAACACCTGCATATCAACTGGCCGTCTCAGCCGAAACCCGGTACTGTCCAGTATCATTTAAGGGGTTTAGTAATGTGTGGTGGTTTTTGTTTTCCGTGTGATGGATCGTTTGTGCTCCTCAGTCCGGCCGAGATTTCTGGGCACTCGTGTCTTCGATTCGTACGACCTGCGAAACCTGCTGGACTTCATCGACTGGAAGCCATTTTTTGACGTGTGGCAGCTGAGGGGCAAATACCCCAACCGTGGATATCCCAAAATATTCAAAGACAAGACTGTGGGTATGTTTGACCCTCGGCTGGACTGTGATGTAAGGTCAAAGGTCATTGTGTGTTTTGTGTGCATGTCTTGTGTTTAAACGTCTATGTTGTGTGTTTAGGGGAAGAAGCTCGTCGCGTCTATAATGATGCTCTGATCCTGTTAAATCGCTTGATTGACAGCAAGGGTTTAAGGGCCCGCGGGCTGGTGGGGTTCTGGCCTGCCCAGAGCGATGGTGATGACATCCACCTGTATTCTGATGGTGACACAAACCCTGTCGCCACTTTCTACGGCCTCAGACAGCAGGTGAGGGCTGTTGGGAAAAACCTGCTCATAAAGGCGATACTGTATATGGAGCTAAATCACTAAATATTGGCTACATACGATTGGCTACTGATCACTTCCTTGTATTTGATACTCTTAGCTTGTTGCTAACATAAATATATAGTATTAAAGAACAATAAATCAAATTGAATCAATTTTGAATCTAATTGTGACCCAAAGAATCGGTTTAAATCTAATTGTGAAACCCCAAATGATTCCCATCTCTGTAAATTAACGTAATACTCAGTCCGTGGGAGTTTGTTTTGTGATAATGACTGCCCAAGTTTGCCTAAACTGAGTGGGTAACTAAAGCACAGCTCCCCCTGCAGGCAGAGAAGGACTCTGCAAGCTCGGAGCCGTACCTGTGTCTGTCAGATTTTGTGGCTCCTGTAAGCAGCGGTGTGCAGGATTACGTGGGTCTGTTCGCTGTGGCCGTGTTCGGAGCGGAAGAGCTCAGCCAGAAGTTCGAACAGCAGGGAGACGATTACAACAGTATTATGGTCAAAGCGCTGGCCGACCGACTTGCTGAGGTGAGAACGAACGACACGCGTGCAGCACAGTGTGTCAGTGGCTAAGAGCTGACAGAAAAGATTAGCATGTTGTGTGTCTGCTGCAGGCGTTTGCGGAAGAGCTGCATGCTTGCGTGCGCAGAGATCTGTGGGGTTACAGCACAGAGGACGATCTGTCTGCGTCTGATCTGCACAGACTGCGATATGAAGGCATTCGCCCGGCTGCCGGTTACCCCTCCCAACCGGACCACACCGAGAAACTGACTATGTGGAAACTGGCAGACATACAGAAGAAGACAGGTGAGAGCTGGTGAAAGATTCAGATCTTTATCTGTGGTAAACTGCAATCTGCGTCTTCGCTTTGCCCACATTCCCGATTGTAAGTTTATATTATTGATTTATAATTTGAGATGTCGCGTCTGATTTTCTGGGATGTGTCGGTTCGGCGTCATTTGACTTCAACGTACAAAATAAAAAGTACATAAAGTAACCTGCAATTTTATGGGTCAAACAGAGATAGTGGTAGAGAAACAAACATTAGGGATTGCAGCTTTAAAATATCTGTGTGTTGTGGGTCACCAGGAACAACTACCACTGGAACTAGTGAACTGAGGTTACTAGTTGTTCTTTTGGCCGCTGATATTACAGTAATATTACAGTAGCTGGTGAACAGACATCATAACTGTCACTGTGTATTTTCAACAGCAGGAAGTAGGTCAATCCACCACAGCAGGAGCTGTAATCATCGCTAATGTTCTTGTTGCAGGTATCGGTTTGACTGAGTCTTTGGCCATGACACCTGCTGCCTCAGTGTCAGGCTTGTATTTCTCCAACCCCAAATCCTGTTACTTCGCTGTGGGCAAAATCACTAAAGAACAGGTATGAGTAATTTTAAGGGACTAACAGGTGTGCGTTTGGAACTTTGCCACTGGAGTAGTTGAATTTGCATTCATTGTTTTGATTGGAAGATTGCTGATGTTTGAACTCAGTTTATGCTCAGTTTAATCTCTTCTTGATGGACAGGTGGATGACTACGCGTGCAGGAAACAGATGGATGTATCGGAGGTGGAGAGGTGGTTGGGTCCCATCCTCGGCTACAGTACCGATTAAATCACTGCAGTTCAGATGGACTCGAATGCTCGAACCTCGAACCAATCTTAAGTCTCTCGGTTCAACACGCACAAGAGTTTGACGAGACTTGACACAACAGCAGATTATTTCTCATCGTGGTTGAAACTGTTTTGATGGTTCTGCTTCATTTTTTAATTTCTGCCTCAAAGGGTCCAACAGTCAATTTTACACTACAGAGGTGCTGGTTAAAACCGTTTTAATGACATTTCAGTTTTTAATTGTAAAACAAACAAGCGCTTAGTTAATTGTCAGGTGAATTTTATATGAAGACAACAAAGTACCACAAAGAACAAAATTTATTAATTCTCCCGGAGGCTTGTGTCATATTAATTGATAACTGAACTGACAGTTTAAAGACGTTTTGGTATTGTTTTCATTCAGTCAATGTTTTGCACAATGAATCATTTATGATTTTAAATGATATTACGGTATTACGGATATTACGGTAAATTGCCGAGTCATTGCACTGCTAAATACTTCATATTTAGTGTTGATAATATTATGGCGTTTTGCCCCATACAGGCCCTGCAGTTTTAATCAGTTTATAAACCGTTGCCTTTATCTGTGGACACAACAGTTTTAAAGAAACTCATTGTTGCCTCTGTAAAAATGAAAGATCTAATATTTTCAGTATTAATAGATTAAACAACCTGCTAAAACGTCTGTGTTTGATCTCCGGTCATTTCCACAGCTTGCTTCATGCGGAGCATCATGAGGTACTGAAGGAAATTCATGAGATCTCGTGTGGGACATTTATTGATGGATTTTACTTTGATTATCTGCTCATAGTCATTTTTAGAACAAAAAATTGTTTAAATAAAAAACAGTTATAGTAATAGAAAACTGGAAGGTGTGTGCGTGCGTGTGTCATGAATCAGCCAACTGGAGGCAGGATATTTTTAGTTTTAGACATTTAAAAAAATATGTTTTTTGTTAAACATTTAAAGACCTCGTATATTAGGACAATTTTAGTATGTAAATTCAGGAAAAATGCATGTGTTTAGTGTTTTGTTTAAATTTAGTATTTAGGAAAGACACCCGGCGGCCTTTAGCGCTGTTGTACCATAAATCAACCTAAATGTAAATGAGAACAATCTGTGATCTGTCAAAATATTTTCCACTCACCCCTCGTCTGTACCAGAAATGGAGATCAGAATTAGGTGACCCGCTTCTCATCCTTTGTGTTACTGTAATCTCAAATGTCCCTTTTTAAACACAGCTAATAAACGTCAATGCATAAAATTAATTTTGACATTCAAATATCGTGTATTCAGAGACATTATTGACTCGTGTCGCAACACACCTGTGACGTGTTCCTCAGTGCAGCTGCACGAGCTCCAGAGCTCCAGCAGGGGGCGTGCCGACCCCGTTCACCTGCTCGCGCGGTGCTCTGCGTAACTCCGCCCTCTGAGTATGTCAGCCGTCCAATCAGCGCTCGACAGGACTCACCCGTTACACCCGCTCCGGCATCAGAGCCGCCGCCGACGCCTGAGAGCTTCATCTGTCCGGCCAGACTCTCCGAACCCGCGCCGAACCATGACGGACGGCGGAGAAGCCGAAGATGAGATCCAGTTCTTACGGACCGTGAGTACACGCCTGCGTGTGTGTGTGTGCGCGCGTGTGTGTGTGTGCGCGCGTGCGGGACTGCAGTGGTCCTGATGCTGCGGCCGGGCGTCAGTCACCGGCATCCGCAGCGCATCATTCCGGAGCTGCGCTGCTGTGCATCTGTTGAACGTGGGTGGCGGGCGGTATCAGCTCTGTGTTAGTCTGCGTGACACTGGCAGTAACATGTCTGTGAAGTAGTGCTTGTGTTGGGTGTATGACGAACAGGTACAGGTGATGCGTCTTTTGGAAAGTGCTCGTGAAGGTCCACTGCAGAGAGACAGACAGCATCAGGCTGTATGATGTGATGTCGTGCTGCAGAAATACTGCAGAAATAGTCATGCAGGTTATTAAAATTAAAACAGTTTGGAAAATGTGTGTTTGGGACGCAGCCGAAAAGAATAGCATCATTCAATATATGCTGGGCATTAGAAAGATACCAAACAACGTCACAAACAGCGTATGCACTATACACACAGTGTTTATTACAATGAATGCAGTACATTGAAAAGGTGAATGTCATATTACAATTTTCATAATATGGCCGGTGATGAACAAGGGTAACGATTGATTATTGTGTTCAGTATTGATTATAGATGATGGAGAAGATGCTTTGCATCTTGACTTTATTAAAGTCATTTGTCGTTCTGTGTGTATGCAGTGTAATTTAGGGATGCAATCGTATAGGGTCACGATTGAGGCAGATTGTGTTTCATCTGATCAATAATAATAATAATAATAATATGGGTTTGTTTGGCCTGTGGCTCCTTTGCATTCATGAGCATCATCTGCGGGTTCTGCTGCATCGGCGCTCGTGTGTTGATTTCTGCTTCTCTAGATATTTTACTTCCAGACTCTTGCTTCAGCTCCGACCGGAATTGATCTGTTGACTGTTCCGCCACCAGCACAAAAAGACCCAAATCACCCCCGACCAACAGAGAGGAATTTACTGAGAGCAGCAATAATGCTTCTGTAAACACAAGCAGAAAATCATTAGCAAACGTCACATGTAGAAAACAGCATTGATTCTCCTCAACACTTCAGCGGCTCTTAGCGTGTTATTGGTCGAGGCTCATATGTGTCTGCTAGGTTGATTCAAGGTTGTATTGTGTCTTAAATGGGTTTATGATTTCTTATTTGAATGGCTTGGGCTGGATGTGTTGCATCAGTAAGAACTGTATTAATCTGCAGATGAATCTGTTCGCTACGACCGAACGCTCGTTTCCTCTCATGAAGGTTTTATCTCATTTGGTATTTCTAAATTGTTGGTTAGAAAGACTTCAAAATGGAGATTTAGAGTAAATCTCACAATGTTTGCATTATTTTTTATTATTTTCATGCCAATTAACATAACTGTTATGAAAAAATGCACATTACTGCTAAATACTATAATGTGAAAAAGGAGTATGATTTAAATTGTATTTATTCGTAATAGTTGTATTTGTTTAATTGCATTAAGTCCTGATTTATCTATTCATTAAACACATTAAAAACATTCTGTCATGAATTATTTGTAATTAAATTACAAAATTGCAAAAAAAGTTGCAATACAGTAAATATTACTGTATTTTCATGAAAATGATACAAAAACATCCTGATGGGCCCAAAAAACAAGAATTATGGCCTGAGATGTGAGCTGCACATGTTTTTGTGCGATGTTTCTCTTTAGTGACGCTGTGATGTAATGTTACACATTCAGATCCTGCAGTATAAACTGAGAGAGATTCTGTCAAACTGCCTTGAATCTCTTGTCTGTCTCTCTCCACACAACATTAATACTTGATAAGGTTCTCCTGTTACATAATCGAGAGGAGAGATAAATGAGCAGAAAAAGTGTGGAGGTGTCTCTCTCCCTCCCTCCCTCTCTCTCTCTCTCTCTGTGCGACCTGAAAACAAACAGCCGTGTCAGAAACAGACGACTTCACTGTCCACAGCCATGTGCAGTCGGGATGCTCTGATTGGCCGCTTGTCCAGCAGAATCAGCCAATAGCAGAGCATGTACGTACACGTACAGTATTTATTGTCAATACCGTTACTGTCTGCAAATCAACGGCAATAAGAATAATCTAATTACCATATATGTAAATTATCCGCATGACTCATCTAATTAACATATATTAAGTCTTTTAGGTCATTGTTGTGTTAGGTAAAGCAGCATTTCTAATACATAGTCGCATAAATATTATAAGTCTGTTTGGACATTTACCTCATTAATTCCATGCTTTATGGACAGATACAGTTAATAATACCATGATATTTTTTTAATTACCATGTAAATATCGTGGCATATGAATATGAAAATCGTTCAGTTGTGTTATGGCAACACTGTAGTATGTTTTAGTAATATCTCAGTTTGACCAGTCCTGCTCATTATCTAATGGATGATTAATGAGATGAAATCTGGTTTTTAACGAGGCTCTCATTAATGCAGAGGCATAGAAACGGCTTCATTAACGTTGATTGTGATTTCCGTGACTCACGTTGCTAATATTAAAGTGCTGATATCATTTGGCGATCGCCCGGATTACTGTTCAAATATTGACGATAATATTGGCCACATACAATATAAACGTTTATTTTTTGAATTTTTGCTTCGCGAGTGAATTCGATTCCAATAGAAAGGGAATCGATAAACAGACAGCGATTCAGAACTGGTCCACACCACTGCTGTGCTGAGTGAGATCCAGAACCGTCGTATAACTGATCATTCAGTAGCTTGAGTTTTCTGGAGTTAACAACATCCGATGGAAACGGAAGGATTTTAAACATGACTCAGAAATTCCTTCCAGACCTTTGAGAATCTCCGAGCCAATTTGATTTATATCAGAGGGCTGTACTGGATTTGGCACACTCTGTGTGTGTGTGTGTGTTCGGCCGGTCCGGTGTGCAGTGAGAGCAGAGCTGCGTTTCTTTAATAGAGTCTCACTGCAGGCTCTGTCTGATTTACTATGTAATTAAGAGAGAGAGAGAGAGAGAGAGAGATTTCTTGCTGGTGTTACTGTGATGTATCACTGTTGTTAGAGCACAGTAGCTTTCCCACCCTCTCTCCCCATCTCTCTTTCTCTCTCTCTCTTTTGGCCTCTCTCTCACTCACTCTCCCTTTCTCAAAATTTTGGGAGTGAAACCATTTTTTGTTTAGCTGGTTAAAAGTCTCTTTACATTCTGATAAGTGGAATAAGTATATTTATATGAATATATATTTCGGTTAAAGGTGCAGTCCAATCATTGGTGCAGTCCGTCATAAAGTGTTCGTCCAATCATTGCAGTCGGTCCGAATGCAATGATAGGATGTCCTACTTGCCTGTCAAGCTATGAATGCATTTATGTGTTGGAAGAGGTGTGGCTTTGGAGAGCACTCTAAAGGGAGGCGGGATCTTATGTCTTGAAAGCTAGATTGCTTTCGCTAGCCTTTTTGAAATGGCCTTCATTAGCTTCAAAGTTACCTTTGATTCTGAATGGATTCTGAATGCAGGAAAGCGCACATGTACACCATCTTGTCTTAATCACCCGTGGGGTGAAAACTACATTCCCGTTAGCTGCATATATGCTCAGTTCTGTTCACACTGTGCTAATCCAGTGTCAGTTCACTTGTGACTCCCTGATATATTCAGGAGTGAACTGGATCGTGGAATCTGGTTTTACTCCTGTACATAACTAAACCGTGTGTGAACAGACTGTAATGAAACGGTCAGAAGAGAAGTGAGATCTGAATTTAGCTGCAGTGTGAACATGCCTCATCTCTGAATCCATGCAGCAGCAGCATCTGCTGTGCGAGGCAGAGAACTGTGGCTGTTTTCTGGAGGGATATTAAGCGACGCAGACACGCATGAGAGCTGCATGCATGCGTCCTCGCGTTCTGTCATTCCCTGCACTGATGTGCTCATTTGGCGAAAAGCAGTTGACTGTTCAATTGGCGCTTGACTGTTATTAATGACAGCTGGCTGCCGAAGTCGCAGTGTGACTGTCGCAATTAACATCCCGTGCAGCTCATGCGAGTGCGTGTGTGTGCAGAAAAAGAAGCTTTGAATGATAAATGAGTGCTGCAAATGAACTGGCAGTATTGTTGTCACAGGAGCCCATCACACACTTGTGCATGTGAGAGTGCAGGACAACATAAATACATAAAGCTCTGTATGCTCCATAGATGGTTTAAATACACTTTTAATTGTATATAAAAGTTGTGATTATAGTCTTGCTTAAAGTCTACATAAAATCACAAAGAATCTTATGTGATCTTATTGCACCTCTCCTGGACGATTAAAAGTGATTAATGCAGGTTCAAGAAAAACGTGTCTTGTATTAGCTTTAAAATGACTTCCACCAGACCACCTCAAACGACAGAGAGAGAGACAGAGAGAGAGAGACAGAGAGAGAGAGATTTTCCGGCCTGCAGGAATATCTTTGGCTTTGATCGGTTTTTGTTTAGCGTCTGTGTTGTTTAGGTATCATCGGAAATCAGTTCAGTACATGCTTGTTTTCGCCTGGATTTGTGTGTGTGTGATTCAGTGAGTGATGATATCAGCTTCCATCTGCCTCTTTCAGCAGTGGGGTGGCGTCCATGCGGAAGTGTTGCATTCTGGGTAAACTCCATCTGCATTCCGATTAGCCCACCCAGAGTGCCCGGCACACACACACCGGGCCTTATCTGTGAGCTGTGGAGAGTGTAATGACGGGGCAGCATGCAGAAGAAGATTTTAATTACAGACAGAAAGGCTCCTCAGAGCTGCATGCGCATCTGCAGCACTGCGTCTCTGCACATGATGCGGAAGTGCAGAATCACCCCTCAGCTCAGCTCGAGATTTGCTATTAACAGAAAGAACTATGTCACTGTGTAACTGGCCAATTATTCTGCTGTGTAGTCATTTATATCAGGGGTGGAACCGATGTTAGTCGCATTTATGTGTGTGTGTGTGCGTGTGTGTACTGGTATACGTGGTTTACGAGCACGCAAATGTGTATAATGGCATGTATAGCAAAGTAAACACTTACCGTGTCCTCATAAACCAAGTGGCTTAACAACATAGTAAATAGTGATTTGTTTTTATTAAATAATGCCGAAAGTGGGGTTAGGGGAGGGGGATAGAAAATTTGACCAGCTCAATATAAATACTATAACTCCAATGGAGAATCGCCATAAACCACATATGCGAGAGAGTGTGTGTAGGAGAGAGAATGTGTATATGTTTGTGTGACTGAGTGTGTGTGTAGGGGGGGATGTTTATATGTGTGTGTGTAAGACTAAAAGTGTGTTTGTGATTGAGTGTGTGTAAGAGAGAGAGTGTGTGTGGGAGAGAGTGTGTGTAGGAAAGAGAAAGTGTGTATGTGTGTGTGACTGAGTGTGTGTGTGGGGGGGTGTTTATATGTGTGTGTGTGTAAGACTGAGTGTGTGTATGTGATTGAGTGTGTGTAAGAGAGAGAGTGTGTGTGGGAGAGAGTGTGTGTATGTGACTGAGTGTGTGTATGTGACTGTGTGTGTGTGTGTGTTTAAAGTAGCCCTCTGTGTGTTTTGGGCTTTGAAGTGATGTTGAGTCTTTGAATGTGACCTTTGGACATCGAGTGAAGGAGTGATATGAACTCTGACTGGTGTGTGCTGTGTGTATTGTGTGTCCTGTGACCTTTCCACACAGGAAACAGAGACCCTCAACAAGAAACATCTGAGCTTGTGATTTTCTGCTGATTTTGTAGAACTTGAGTGAAAAAAACATATTATGTAAGTGTGTTATTGTTATTACTGTAGAGTTCAGACTGTTGGCCATCAGGTGACACGACCTAATTAACACTGAATTAATGTTGACGTGTATGTCGAGTTATAGTGGTTCGTGGTTGTGAGACACAAGTCTGTAAACACACAGATTTACCTGTTGCATTTCTGTTTCCTGTGATATAATCTTTAAGAGCAGATATGACACATTCGTGCTTTTGACTGATGTGTGTATAGCTGCCCGCCGTGATCTTTGTGTTGGTCTTTGTGTTCTGTTGGTAATTAATGAGTGTCAAGTCACGTTTAGCTTTTCCGTGGTGTTGTTTGTTAAACCATTCCTCACCCAGCCCAGACATAATGGTGTGCGGTGACACTGTTAGTGGCCCAATTTATAAAAACCTGCATCAGTCATCATCAGCACCGTTAATCAGCTATCTGTATGCAGACGAAACACTGCTGACCAATCAGCTGCCACGAGGTCGTCATGGCCGACTGTTGTGAGAAGGGATTCATCTGTATTCATGCTGTATTCATCGAGTCCTCGCAATCCACTACTTTTGGGAGTCAGGGCACAAAGTTTTGGACCCTCAGTAGCACATAAACCAGATTTTCATGTGACCCAGGGGGGCGTATTACTTCCCATAGCGTGTGATGTTGCTCATTCATAGCTCAGGAGATTTGACGGAGATCTCTTTGGGTTTATCATCAGCTCTGTCTCTAATGTTTCTCCTAAAATTGCTTAGGAGAAATAACAGTCAAGGTATATTAAGAGTCAGGAGCTGTAACATAATGTAGATTATAGCTAAATCTAGATTTGTGAGCGTTTGATGAGAAGAGTTCATAATGAAATCATGTTGGCTTTTGATTTGGTAAAATCTGAGCTCAGTTTGAGACATTGTTGAGATATCTCTCATATTTCTGGGTCTTTTCTGAGGAGAAACATCAGAGACCCAAGCAAACGTTTCCATTTGCTCTCCATTCATATAATAAATAATGATGATTATGATCATGATTTTTCTTTATGTGGGTATAATATTATATAATGCTTTGTTTTCACTGTCTGACTGGACGGGGGTTGAAGATTTTGGTGATAGACTAAGAGTTAGACTAATACTTAGACTAATAGTCTTAGGACTGACTAAAACTACACCTGCTCTTTCTGGTTTAATCTTAGATAAATCTGTCATACTGTATAAATAACCCGGCCTGGATACTTTATTGTCACTGTTGTTCTGAAGCTTCTCTCATCAGACTAAATGGCATTTGAAGTTTTGAAAGCCTGTGTGCCACCAGAATGAAAACTGATCAATCTATCGATTGGAGGAGTTATGAGGTCACACACATACACACACACACACACACACACACACACACACACACACACAACAGTCTGTGTTCAGACTGTGGTCAGACATCAAAGGCTGTGTGTATAAAGACACAAGTGATTTATTTTAATCTAATTTAGTAACTTTTATTTAAAAACACTGTTAATTGGCAATGGTGTCATTCTGCTCGTTTAGTGTGAATTTTTTTTTAACATAGGTAAAACGTGGGTCAGGATTTGATTGGTTGTTGACAAGTGATTGACAGGTGGATGGGAAGGGCTTGATGACGTCGTCTGTTTTAGAAGCTGAGCAACTTATTAAACTACAATATGACGTTTTATCTTCAAAATATTACGCCCTGACACCCCATCTTTCCTTCATTCATCCTGCAGTGAAGCCGGCAAGTGTCATGTTTCTTAAAGAAAAGATAAGACTTTTCATCTCGCTGTGATATTTTCTTATCTAATGCCGGTGATATTCAGACTTTTAAAGTCTCAATCTCTTCTCATTTGTTTCTGTTTTCATTATCGATGTCTTTTTTCTATTGTTACAGTCTCTCTCTCTCATCTCTCTCTCTCTCTCTTTCTCTCTCTCTCTCTGCAGTGTGCTTATGTAATGTGATTGATCTGTGGGGAGCATTCTGGTGCACCAAACGAACGGAGCGGAGGAGAATTCTCGCCTCTCGTTCCCTCACCGCTTAGAAAAACCATGAATGTTTTCTAAGTGAGATATCACTATTAACTCACGGTTGATTCGAGTGAACCTTATGCTTGTGCCTCAGACCTAAATGACTCTCAGTTCATGTGTCTTGTTAGGGAGAGATTTGATGTTACCTTTTTCCTAGAAGGTGATAAAACACAGCGTATTGTAGCAATTCTCTAGCAACCCATCCAGAACACCCTGGCTACTACATAGCAACACCCTAACAACACCCTGAACACCTTAACAACCATATAGCAATGCCTTGGTTACCACCCACAACCCAGTAGCATTGCTACTTTCAGAGGTGAGTATAGTTCAGAGGTTTCGTTCTGTTGTCGTAGTGATTTTGGTGTTAGCCTACTCCACATTAAAAGAGGATTAGTGAAGGGTGACACAGCTCAACTGTACTGTGGTAATTGGTCTCGCTAATGGTCTTTAGGGCAGTTGTGGCCTAATGGTTAGAGAGGCTGACATGTAAACCACAGGACGCAGGTTGGATTCCCACAGCTGGCAATACGTGACCAAGGTGCCCTTGAGCAAGGCAGTTTTACCCCAGTTGCTCCACAGGTGCTGGTGCTGCCCACTGCCACTGTACCGCCGGGCGCCTGTGTTCATGACTTGCTGTGTGTGTGTGTGTGTTCATGACTTGCTGTGTGTGTGTGTTCATGACTCACCGAATGGGTTAAATGCAGGTCACATTGGGTTACCATACATTGACAAATATGCCACTTCCACTTAAATATCTGTCATGAATGTGTTGTTCTGAGCATCAATAGTTAATACAAACAGAAAAGTGAGAGTGTGTGTGTGTTACATTGTCTTGTGTGTTAGCTGACCTGATTTCTGCTCTGTGGTTTCACTTCTGTTGAAAAGTTGCAGACCTCAGTGGTTGTTCTTCAGAGTTTGACCCTCAAACGTTACAGCAGCCCACATAGAGCCAGCAGACACAGTGACTAATGTTCTGCAGTGTGACTTCATACCTCCACAGAAATGTACACACACTATTTTTAGTGAATCTACAACCAAACTAGGGCTGCTGTGGCCTTCAACTACAGCTCTGACACACACACATTTATATATATATTTTGAGAGAGGTTCATTGTATTATAAAAATACTGTAACTCAGAAACAGAACTTAGAACTTCCTCCTCAGCCCAGAACCAGTTTTTTAAACAGAACTGCTTGTCTTGCAGTTCTTGGGTTTCTGATATCAGTCGGGTGACCAGAAGACTCAATGAGTTAGATGTCGTTTGTAGAGGAGGAAAACTTTTCACGGGTTCGGAAGTTGACTGGCTTCCTTTCAGCAAATCAGTTAGTGATGTGGTTGCCATGACGACAACTTCACACACTTATTGATGCCCTCCTTCTCTCGTCTCCTCAATACAAGCAGCTTATGAAGTCAGAAATGTGTTTTCGGGGACAGGTTGAAAGACGGTTAGTTCAGCTGTGACTGTAAATGTTGTTTTTTGCCGCCTGTGCGGGCGAATTACACATTCACATAGTTAAGACACGTTGTACTTTTTACACAGAAAAACTCACTTACATTGTGTGTGCAATAACAGTTTAATTTTTAGGTTTAAGTCTTTATTATTATTGTTTCCACAGCGACAGTCTTTCTCTGTAAATTCTCACACAAATGCGTAAACGCGGGTTTTAAATGCAGGATGTAATATTTATTGAACAAATAAATATAGAATTTGAACTTCAGCTATTGAGATTGTACGTCAATCTGGTCTCTGATGTTTGCATCAGCGACGCCTCACAACCATCCGGCCACAGTGAGGTCATGCTGTTATCCCTAATCATGATGGGTAAAATCTGATCGTTTCAGTCTGATTTGAACAGATCTGATTGTGTTCAGTCTGTCACGCTGTTATGTCGCTGCACAAAGAGGCTTTTATTGATTTGAAAGAGGCTGTTATTGGTGTGAAAGAAGAAAATTGAAATAATATTGAAATAAGAATTAATTTCTCTCTCTCTCTCTCTCTCTCTCTCTCTCTCTCTCTCTCACTCAGTGCTTGAATGTCCACCCCCATCGTGAGTAGTAGACCTTCATACTCCTCTTCTACTGAGAGGAATTGTGTCGAAATGACTCACTTTTCCCACAAATATACTACAGAAACACTCATTTGATGGTAACGCAGAAGGTTCACACAAAGACGCTGGAAACAGTGTAATGCTTGAGCTTTCTGTATGCTTAACTCCCAATCTTAGTTCTGTACATACTGGAGTAACGTCAGCTTTATATTTTGAGGTGTTTGTTTATATTATATATTATATTATAAAAGTATCTATTCTGTGTGTGTTTGCTATCATTAACACACAGCAGAAGCCAAACACAGCCTCATTCAGCTGTAGCCCTCATGGCTGGACAAACAGATATGAGCCATCTAGTGTGTGTGTGTGTGTGTGTGTGTGGCTCTGTTCCAAAACCTAGTGGGCTCCTATGCAGCATTTTAAGGCGTCATATGCGCTTGTGACCTATAAGTCAGCAACAATACAACAATACTGCGTTCCATTTCAGTCTCAAGGTAGGGTGGGCAATTTCGCAGAGGCTAGCAATAGCAAGCTAGCTTTCAAAGCATAAGATCCCGCCCTCCCTTCAGAGCGATCTCCAAAGCCACGCCCCCCTCCACCTTAACACCTGAACACATACATAGTTCGACGTCCTATTGGACGATCAATAGGAGCTGCGCTTTCCACAGAAGATAAGTATATTTAGACCGCTTAGTGATTGCTATACCTTGCCTTTAAGCATACTATTAACCGTAATATTATTAGTTACAATGTATAAGCTGCTATTTTGAGTGTTTCAGATCGCTCACCGATGAGGGTTCTTGTCTCTTAGGTTGTAGAGAGTGAGTCAGCTGACTCTTATTGAGTGTAAGCAGATTGTTGTGATATAGTTTGTGTTAGGAGAGATTTGCTCAGGGAATCACCTTACTGGTTTATAGAGTGATAGAATGACCTCAGTGTGTTGAGGTGTGTGTGTGTGTGTGTGTGTGTGTGTGTGCTGTACTGTAACAGTGTGATGAGCTAATCTCACTCCTACATGTGTTCAGCGAGATTCAGACTCTTTAGTTTCTGCACATTTTGTTCAATCCTAAAATACACACTAACCGTTAGACGCTCTTAATACTGCTGGTACATTCACTTCCACATAATGCTCCAGAAACTTCCAGAAAATGAAACGACGAGCAGTTTGCGTCTTTCTTCATAATACAGTGATGTTTTTCTGGATTGGATCAGGATAGCCCCCAGTGTATTCCAGAAATGCTGGAATGTGTGCACAGTTCACACACTTTATTCCCACGTGAGGAAAACGCGTCACTTTAAGCTTTGGCTTCGATCCGCTCCGCATTCATCCTGAAGCGTTTCATCTGTCTGCTCGTTTCCTGTTTCCGGTCCGTGTTCCTCTGCTCTCTGTGACTCAGCACCATCACTAAACACCTTTGGTTCTCCAGACCTCAGATGATAGAAGACCTCCTGCTGGTGATGTTTTTGTCATCGCTGATCAATATGAATGTATCGCCTGCTGATTGTAAGTGATCAGACGTCAGAAACCTACCGCAGAATGACAAACACACTGATGTGTGTTCAGCTCAGTGCACACACTGCAGCCAAAACCCAGCTTAGACAATACAGACGCCCTCCAGACGCCCTCAAGACCTTTCCAAGTGGCATATGCATGTACAGAATATAGTAATTATTCTGTTCTAAACCTTATGGTAGCTCCTCTTTTGGACAAGTTCTAAAGCAGAACCGCGTGTAGCTAAATATGCTCGAATGAATCCCGCCCACATTGTGACAGAAATGCTAATTATAAATACATTAAAAAGATACTTATGCCAAACTAACGAAATCTGATTTGATTAGGTCTCTTGTGCACATCTCTTGAGGAAAACTATTTGTGTGGCACGCAGTGTAGAGCGTTCCATTTATGTGGAAAAATGCCACCTAAGTAGGCAGCAGTTGAACTAGCATAACAAAAAAGGATCGTCACATCCTGACAGCAATCACAAAGTCAAGTGGTATAGATATATTTATATATTACGTTAATTTCTTCTGTGGAAGGCACATGATGTTTTCAAAGTTAGCTTGCTAACTTCCCCCTACTTTTAAGTCTGGATTGGAGCGTATTGCTTTGAGAACGCTCTCGGGTTTGTTTTGTGCGTCACATGGATCAGATGGTCAGTGGGTGGCTGAGGTGGGCTGAAGGTTTAACCTCCTGTGTAATGGGCGTTAAGGCTGTGTCACCTTCAGATCATCAAGTTTATCTCGCATCGTAATCTGGCTGTTCGTCTGCTCACTGAAGCTGAAGGTGACCTGAAGTGCTCTTCATTAAACACAGATCTTCAGCTGTTCAAAGACATTAACTCGGTTTATATAAATATGAGTTCTCAGTTAACATTTTCCGAAGAAAACGCAAGTGGTGCTTAGCTGGGCTAAGACCCGGCTAAAACTCCCCCACCACAATGCTTTAGTATTGTGTGCAGTTGCTTGGGATTTGTGGGTGGTTGCCAAGGTGTTGCTATGTGGAGGCTGTTTGGGATGTTTGGAATTTTTTCCCCTCTGAATCTGTGGGGTGATTTACGTTCACATCCGCTAGCATAACGGCTAATTCATGTCATGACATTGCTCATTGCTTTTCTGGGCTTTGTGTAAGTGTAATTCAGTCACTGTAATTATAACAATCACCCACAGGACAGTGAATATCTGATGAAGTGTTTCACATATGCATGAATTAGCTGAGAGGGATTATAGCTTGTTGAATAATCTGGATTTTATGTGTTACATGGATTACAGAATCAGATCAGCTCTGTTCACACTGTGTTAATGTGGAAAAACGGTAAAACTGACGCAAAACACATGACAATATCATGACAAAGTTACAGGGTGAGTTGGTGCTTTAATAGGATTTGATCTGATTATGAACAATCGTTATAATCATCTTGAACTTGGCAAACACCATTAATGATTCAGTATCACGTGAGTCTCGGCTGTGATTGGGTCGTTGGCACGAGGTCGTGGGTCTCACAGCTCTGCTGGTGTTCAGTACAACATGATATTGCTGTAAAACGTGGTATTTCCATGCTAGTAAAATTGTTGTGAACAAGACTGTTACATTTCTAGAAGAAAAGTGAAAGTTTGTCAGAGAGAGAAACTGTTGAGAGGAAACGTCAGTCTGTGTGTAATCGCACAGAGAAATCCCTGTGTGTCCAGCAGACAGGGACCCACCCATCACACTATCTGCAATGCAGCTCAACCCCGTCTGCCAGCGCTCTCTCTCTCTAGCTCTCTCTCTCTGTCTCTCTCTCTCTTTTCCACTCTCTTTCTGTCTCACTCTCTCTCTGTTCTCTTTCTCTCTCTCTCTGTCTCTTTTCCACTCTCTCTCTCTCTCTCTCTCTCTCTGTTCTCTCTCTCTGTTCTCTCTCTTTCTCTCTCTCTGTCTCTTTTCCACTTTCTCTCTCTCTCTCTCTCTCTCTCTCTCTCTCTCTGTTCTCTTTCTCTCTCTGTGTCTCTCTGTCTCTTTTCCACTTTCTCTCTCTCTGCTCTCCTGTTCTTTTTCTCCCTCTCTCCCTCTCTCTCTCTGTTTCAGAAAGTAACAGGATACCGGGTCGAGTCTGGCCTTCTCACCGCTGTATTAGAGTGACGACACAAACACAAACAGGATTCTGGTCGTTCAGTGAGCAGAAACAGCTGCAGTTTATGAAAGGGCTATACACAAAAATCGACTGGTCCACAGGTTAACTGAACAACTAGTTAAGGAATTCCCGAACAGTGAGACTAGTTTAGCATTGCGGGTTAGAGCTGCACACTTGGATTTGTGTAGGTCTGTGTTTAAAGAACTAGTCGCACCCCAAAATGAAAATTGTCTAATTTACTCGCCCTCACTCTGGGTGTATATAACTTACTTTCTTCAGCTGAACATAATCAGAGTTATGTGAAATAAATACGTACAGATTAAAAACTACAAACTGTACAGAGCAAGACTGCAAAATGAAGCTGTTCTTAAAGGCCACACACACATAGCAAACAAACACACACACTAGCTGTCTGTCATCAGTGAGTGATCACACTCACCCGTGATGGATAGCGCTGTGGAAATGTGTGTGTGTGTGTGTGTGTGTGGTTTATTCGACCCTTATTCACTCTGTATCTAGTAGCCTTTAGAAAAGTGAATGTTGACCCAAACAGAGATAATTAAACAGGAGGTGTGTGTGTGTGTGTGTGTTTGCTTGCTCTCTGCTGTGACTGTGAGAGAAGGTTGCCATCTGTACAATTTTGTTGCTCTGATGCCCCCTGCTCCACACAGTATCTTAATTTACAGACACTCCTTGCACAAATGCCATGCAAACGCGATAATTTTCACGCACACACACACACACACACACACACTCGTGTTCGCACGTACAGAATCTCTGTGCTTTTGCTAGTATGTGACATTAAACCATAGATTATAGAATAAGACGCCGCAGTTCTGTTAATATTAACGGGGGGAAGTGAAGCACTCAAACATGTCTGCTCCAAATAAGTCCCGCCTTCTAGTAAAAAGAGCCAATCATCAATCAACACTGATAATTCTTTTTGAGGGAGGGGCTTCATGCAGACCGTTTAAGGTCTTGATGGCTTTCGCGCATGCGCAGTACCCGAAGCGACCCGGAGAAAATGATTTTTATAGTGCAATTCGAGCTCAAGAAACTGAATTTATGGTTCAGTTAATGTTCAGTTAAAGTTTAATCGTTGGATGGAAATCGTATGACACCAATTTTAGAGATATCTGTCTTTCCCTATTCAAGCAGATAGGACATGGGTCTTGATGAGTGAAGCTGCCCGGAGGTGTCACAAAAATGGTCGCAGAGTGCGGAGACCTCTTTGAAGGAACGTTGAATCAACTGGACCAGCATTGTCGCTCCACCAGCGATGTTGCTCATGTTGCTGAAAATCGCCAACTTGCGACTTTGTGTCACTTTATCACTGTGAGTGTGAATGGCCCTTAAGGGGTCTGAAAATGTCACACTGGCCCCCAGCGCCATCTCTGCGCCTCTCGCGTCTGCCGATGGTGTTGATGAAAGCTGGTATGGCTGTAATGCATGAAAGCTTTTACGACTGTGACATCCGGCCAATGAGATGTGAGGTACAGATCATCTCGCGTCTTACGCTTTTAAAGTGAGGAAGTGACATCAGCAATATCAGTGAAAAACACGAACCCCAGGGAATGGTAGTAATCATCTTAATGTTTCGTTTATTAAAAATGTATCAGAGAACGCTATGTTCGTGTGTGAGTGCGTGTCTGTCTTTGTGTGTGTGCTGCTAGGGGCTATAAGCATTTGTTTTCTACAATACGACAACAGGCAGATGGAGTCACATCGAATATTAATGAAGACCTCAATCACTGTGTGTGTGTGTGTGTGTGTGTGTGTGTCTTCTTGGGTATCTTGTAAATGCTGTTGTATTTGCTCTTAAAGAAATAGTTTAGCCAAACATGAGAATTATCCTATAAACAGAAGTTTATTATAAAAATATCCTGGCTCTTTCTGGCTTGATAATGACACTGAATGGTGCCCGAGATTTTGAAGCTCCAAAAAGTGATACAATTTTTATGGATTACTCCAACTGGTTAATAAATGTCTTCCAAAGCGAAAGGATATATTTATGACAGAAAACGATGAATATTTTGAGCGTTTTTAGTGATTGATCTAATAGATTCTCGCATGTCTCGTAACTAGTTATCATATTCTTGTTTACAAGCTTAAAAACAATCAGCATGAAGTCATTTTTGCGTTTTAATCTGTTTGTTTACATGGGTACACGAAGTATTGAACATTTAATACATTCAAAATATTAATAGTTTTCTTTCAGAAAATAATAAATTTATTAATGCAATAGAGTTGTATGGATTATTTTTATAATGGAGTATGGATTCATTTTATGACGGATGCGCTTTTTGAAGCGTCAAAATCTCGGGCACTATTCACTTTCATTATAGAGCTGGGAAGAGCCAAGATAGTTTTTAATATGACTCTGATTGTGTTCGGTTGAAATAAGAAAGTCATATAGGATGCCTTGAGGGCGAGTAATTTTTCGCCGAACTGTTCCTTTAATGCAGTCAGAAGCGTGTGTGCGCGTTGAGAACAGATTCATCTGTCAGTGAGAGATGGTCTGATGGAGACACTGATTCATGTGTCCTGCTTTAACCCGATTAAAGGTTTCATTCCGGGTTAAAGCATTTATATCTGGAGGAGCACACACACACACACACACACACACACGGAACACACACACACAGATGCAAGTGAGATTTTAGAGGCACAAAAAGTTTTAGATACGCACATGCGATTACTAAATGTCAGGTGCCATAATTGTTTATGTAAATGTCATACTGTGATTTAATTACATAAACTTTTAGGATACTAACCATTGGGAGGTTTGTGTAGACCGTTTCGTAATTGATGTACAGTGAGTGGTACAGTGAGCGCCCCTAGATTTTAATTGTTATTTGTATTTTATTTATACTCAATACAGAAATGTTTATTTGTGAAACATGACTAAAAGGCAGGATAGGTGTGGGGGGGGGGCACTCGTGAGCCCATTAGAGGCTGTGAATGTGTGTGGAGTGATGCAGTCATTCCATTAGGAACCATTAGAAGACCTCCATTATGATGTCATAGACATGGTTGCCCCTGGCGATGCAGTCTTTGGGCTTTGAGGAAGTGTTCTGTTCACCGAGACCGACTGTACCGTTACTGTGTGTGTGTGTTTCTTATTATTCTGTAAACACACACACGCACAATCCGATTAAAGACGCGCTCTAACACCTACCAAGCTGACTACCTAGACGATCGATGCACTCCAAATATACAACATGATGCAGCCTTTTAAGGGACCACATGTTAGCCAAAGTGTAAACTGTGGATCATTTCAGTGTAGTCACCTATGAGGTTGTGTCATATTGTGTGCAGTGTATGAGAACAGAAGCTGTTCATACACTGATGCGTGTGAGTTATAGTTCTCACTGCTGGTTTATTTTTTGAGCTGTGAGAGGTCCTCACCCACACGCGCTCTGCGAGGACGGATGAACAGCAGTGCACGATGGGGTGTGTTTTGTGTGGGATGTTTAGTGAGCAGAATGTAGTGGACTGTCATCATCTGGACAGGGGTGTGAAAAATCTATAAATGCATACTTATATATGTGTGTGTGTGTGTGTGTGTGTGTAAGCAGATCTCATCACATTACATCTGCACTCATACATCTCTGATCACACGGTCCTCAGCTGTTTGACCTGAACTGTGTGTGTGTGTGTGTGTGTGTGTGTGTGTACTGCCAGAACCTTTTGATCGTGACCCTCACGATTCCCAGCTGTTTCTCCTCTGTTGATCTTTTCATTTATAAAATGGCTGCATGTTTTATGAACACTCATGAACATCAGTGTGTGTTCAGTCACTGAGTAAAAAGGGCATATCACAAAGTCTAATCAGATTAGCACACTTTCCGTTAACACACACACACACATATCAAGGTTACTCTGTTTTAATGTAATAGGATTAGGTGACTTAGTGTTGTCTTGAGTGTGTGTGTGTGTGTGTGTGTGTGCACACTTTCAGCATTTGGCCAATGATGGCTCAACCAACCAATCATAAATCTTCGACTTCTTAATCACATCTCAGGTACTGTATCAGCTGAGGTTTTTAATGGCTGATATGAGATCAGTTGCGCGCTGTGAGCGGTAGATTATATAATGCTGATGGAATGACTTGTATACATGATACATCATTTTAAATACAACAAATGAGTCGATATCAATGATCTTACAACAGCAAAATGTTCAGTATTTTCAGACCGGCTGATCTAATATAATATATAGATTATTTTCTCTGATTGTAGGTTTTCCGTCGCATTTTAACATTGTTTAAAGCATCAGTGCTAGTGTGTGTTGAGTGGTTGCCAAGGCGTCACTAGGCTGTTAATAATGGGCTGAATGTCTTTCAGTGGGTTGCTATGTGGTTGCTAGGGTGTTGTGGAGAACCCAGCCCCACATCTCTTAATAGCTCTTTAGATTAAAGGCTATAAGTACTTGTTATACTTACTGTAGGGTCAGCGTGTTTGTTATGTGATATTTCATCTGTCTGTACTGATGTCAGTCTGTGTTTGGGTCACGTTCACCGTGATATTTGTTTGTTAAGCGTCTGTGGTCAGTTTCAGCACTACGGGAAATGATTCTGCGACGGATGCGATGATACCGATGGATCTGTCCATCAGTTAACGCCTTGCATGCACATATCCAGCATTAGAAATCAATTCTGTTCAGCTGTGTTCGGCCCACCGCAAGGATCTCGTGTCCTGTGTGATTTTCTCATCTGATCGGGGGTCAGAGGTTCATGACAGCAGCTGTCAGACTGGTTGATGTTGTTCCTTCTGCCTTTTTGTCGTGTGTTCTAATAACAGCTATTTAAAAAGAAAGTTACGTTACGTTGCCTTTGGATTTTCAGCTATGTGAATGTTTTATGTGCGTGTGTTGATGATACACTGATGATAAATTCCCCTTAATGACTAGTTCCACCCCTGCCTGTGTTACACATGCTGACATTCTGCGGTAAAGATCTGTGTGTGGATGAGAGACTCTCTCTCTCTCTCTCTCTCTCTCTCTCTCTCTCTCTATGCTGCATCCTTTAGAGGAAATCCCTTAGACATGATTTCAACATGTTTTTTCCCCAGTAATGTTTGCTTAGTCACACACATACACACACACACACACACACACACACACACTCTTTTAAAATGCAGATCGCTCTCTCGCGGCGCTGCCTGTATCTGCAGTGGCATGTTTTGGAATTGGTCTTGCGGTATTTGTGGAGTCAGATTCCTCCTCTGTTCTGTGATGTCGTTGTTTGGGAGACGCAGCTGATATTGCGACGCCGAATGCGCCAGTCTCGCGTCTGTAGCGGCGCTAGCCGTTAGCTTGGTGAAGCGCTGCTTTATTCTGTCTAACATCACTTAACACACGCACACACAGATACACACACAGGCAGTTACGGGGAAATGCGGAGGGGTTTCCTTGCAGAGGAGGAAGAGCAGCCCTGCCAAGAGTGATGTCCCCGCATTCTCGTGCACATACACACACACAGATACACACACACAGACACACACACACAGACACACACACACGCTTTAAATTCATCACTGTGTGTAGGAGGAATGATTTAGAAACGCAAACCTTTTTTTTAGGAATGTAGCATTGCATCTCAGTTTCTAGAGAACATCTGTAGCTCTAATGCTGGTAGGGTTAGGTGGGGGGGGGGTTAAGGTGGGGTTAGGTTTCATAATGACCCTGATGACAGATTCTAGAGTCCAGCACCTCCACATCCTGAGAAATCCAGAAAATTCCGTCAACATTTACATGTTCTGAGCTCAACCCTGAATGCTGGCGTTCTTCTGTGGAGCACAAATACATTTTGGGACGTCTGAAGCTTATAAAAGATAAAAAAACATCACTATGATTTTTTTGATTCATGAATAATGTTCTCATCGACTGTAGTTTTGACTGTTGTTTAAATGACACCCGGCTGTAGAACAAACGTCCTCTTTCCATCATGACTGTTGTGAAGGTAACAGTGATTTCAGTTATATAAGTGATGATGTGTGTGTGTGTTTAGGATGATGAGGTGGTCCTACAGTGTTCAGCGATGGTCCACAAGGAGCAGCAGAAACTCTGTCTGGCTGCTGAAGGCTTTGGAAACAGGCTGTGTTTCCTGGAGTCCACCTCCAACTCAAAGGTACAGCACATCTGTCTCACATCACCCGTCTAACTTAATCTGGGTGTTCTTAACTGTCTCACATCATGTCTCACATCACCTGTCTGTTCTCACCTGTGTTCTCACCTGTCTCACATCACCTGTCTGTTCTCACCTGTCTTACATCACCCGTCTAACATGATCTGTCTCACATCATGTCTCACATCACCTGTTTATTTTCACCTGTCTCACATCATGTCTCACATCACCTGTCTGTTCTCACCTGTGTTCTCACCTGTCTCACATCACCTGTCTGTTCTCACCTGTCTTACATCACCCGTCTAACATGATCTGTCTCACATCATGTCTCACATCACCTGTTTATTTTCACCTATCTCACATCATGTCTCACATCACCTGTCTGTTCTCACCTGTGTTCTCACCTGTCTCACATCACCTGTCTGTTCTAACCTGTCTCACATCACCCGTCTCACTTCACCTGTGTGTTCTCACCTGTCTCACATCATGTCCAACATCACCTGTGTGTTCTCACCTGTCTCGCATCGTGTTCCACATCACCTGTCTATTCCATGTGCTACAACACCTGTCTCACATCATCTGCTTCACACCACCTGTCTCACAGTGCCTGTCTGTTCTTATCTGTGGTACATCACCTGTCTCACATCAGCTGTCTCACTTCACCTGTCAGTTCTCATCTGTCTCACCCAACCGTCCGTATACCTGTCTCACCTCACATTTCTCTTCGATACGCACATATGAAACCTCAAGCGTGTGTCCGAATTAGCAAGCAAGAAACTCGATTGATTCTTTAATATAAAGACAAATCAAAACTGAGACTGCTGTGGGTGTGAATGATTTAATAATCATTCGCATAAAGAGAAGAGCGAGCGGTAATTGTGTTAGATTGTTCAGGTCTGAACTGACTGATCATCCATCTGTTCTCGGTAATCAGCTAAGCAGCCTGAGGAGATCCGATCATGATGCTTCTAATGACACGGCTTTTACCTCAGACTGTTCTTCTTCTCGTCACACATTTGTACCGATGACAGATTCTCAAAACAAGTGAAAACACATTGATGTTTTTATCTATTCGTGTTTACCAGGCCAAATCTTTACCGCCTCAAGCTGAACGTGCGTTGAATTGATCTAAACCCGAACTCAACTGATTGATCTGTGTTTCCAGAATGTTCCTCCGGATCTCTCCATTTGTACGTTTGTTCTGGAGCAGTCGCTCTCCGTACGAGCGCTACAGGAGATGCTCGCCAACACCGAGGAACGAGCGGAAGGGGTGAGTGAATGAAAACGTGTTTTATTTGGACGTTCCAGAAGTATTTTTCCTCAATTTTTTCCTTTTTTTTCCTTTCCTGACAAGAAACGCTTAAGTAGAAACACTTAAGACTCCCAAATGAATCACGGCATTTAAAGTTAAAATAGCATTTGAGAAAAACTTGTGGGTTAAGTACATGTCTGGGTTATAATTATCCCCCAATTTAATAAAGAATAATGAGGGAAAATTCTGCTGATTATCTCTAAAAAAGTGTTTCTCATAAAGAAAATTGATGAGACTTTTATTTTGAGACCTCTAACGTTCACCGGCCGAAAACATGCGTTAAATTCTGATAATGACCCCCGAACACTCTCATTCATCATGTATCTGGCAGTAGAGCGAGTGTTTGGTGTTTTCACAATGATTTATCAGAGTTTATGTCACTCGGTTGCCATAGAGACAGAGAGTTGTACAAATACATCAATGGAATATTACACTGTCTGCATTGAGGACGTTCCATGAATGCGGTACTTCGGCGACCCAGCTTTTGTTTTTAAAGCCGCAAAAGTCACAATTTTATTATGTGAACTATTAGTTATTTTAGGTAAGAGTCATTTAGACCAATTTTTATTAGCTTTTTTATTGTGTTTTATTTTTTATTGTTTTTCACAATCTTGAACTGTAGTTCAAAATGTCCCAATATTTAGTTTATAGGTTTTGGTTTTTATGTATCTCATACATATATGAAAATAAATGTAAAATAATGACTTTTTGATGTTGATTAAGCGCCCGATACACTCGTTGCTGGTGTTCCCTTTTGTACAGTATTCATAGAAAGTGTTTCGGTGATTATTGGTTTGTTCCTTCAGTACGTTGGACTGTGTCGTCATGGTTTCTTCTGCTCTGAATCTGATCTGCTAAACTGTGGATCAATGTAGAATTGCGATGCGTTAGTGATTGAATTTGGGTCTTTCCTGTTGCCACACAATAAATGAATGAATGAAAACCCGGAATTATGACACAATAATGTGTGTGTGCGCACGTGTGTGTGTACATGTGTGTGTTCAGTGACAATACAGACAGGAGTGCAGGAAAGTGGAGGGGGAGGATAAATGTAGAGTAACAGAGGAGTAAATGCTGAGCGAAGCAGAAGGGCAGAGATGCAGTGTGTGTGTGAGTGTGTGAGTGAGAGAGAGAGAGGCAGAGTATGTGTGTGTGTGTGAGAGAGAAAATGAGACACAGAGGGAAAGAGTGTGTGTGACTGTGTGTAAGAGACAAAAAGAGTGTGTGAGAAAGAGTGAGAGAGAATGAGACACAAAGAGAGAGAGTGTGTGTGAGAGAGAGTGAGAGAGATCCTGCTGATGCAGAAGTGTCTCACTGTGTGTGAAGATCTGTCACGGGCAAGAGGAAAATGGAAGATTAAAGCGAATCTCGGTTCTTCACTGTCTGTCAATCACACCTTAATGGTGACTGTTCTCTTTCAGGTCCAGCTGGCATAATCATATTTACAGGTGTATGGAGGATGTGATGGAGATGACGTTAATAGAAGTGTGAGATACACACACAGCTCGGTAGACGCGCTTATACACGCTGCAGAGAAACATGCAGTGTGTGTGTGTGTGTGTGTGTGTGTGTGTGTGTGCGTGGC
>JAZGTJ010000923.1:0-72025 GCA_036877575.1 Botia almorhae
TCACACAACACATACATCGCTTCATACTTTTGATTGACACATAAATACTTGGGAATGGGGTCATCAATCATTTTTGATAGGTAGTATAGGTTATATACTACTGCTGTACATTGTAATAATACGTTTATCATCATATTTAAATCAACAGCATGTTTAAAATGAAATCGTTTTATTATCATCTTTGTTAGTGACCACTAACAAATGTATGAGCAGACCTGGTGCTGTACATGTGCTATGTACTATGTACACTCCTCTGTAATATGACAACATTTACAGAACTTAATTTATATTCAGTAGAGGTGAGAGATATTCCTGAAGTCAAAACCTGTTCAGCAATTAAAAACTCAACTGAAATTCTTCTTCTTAACTTTTCCACAGTAATGTGAATTTATCCAAACGTGGAGAAATGGAAACCAACCCACACCCATCACAGGTAGTCCTTACTTTTACATTGTCTAAAAGAATGCTTGTGTGTTACTATCAACTGATAATACACACCAGAATAAAAGAGTGTAGCGTATATAACATGACACATTACGCTATATCTGTATTTTAAAAGCAATATTATTTTTGCACATTTCAAAGAACTCCCTGAATCTAAAATGATGTAATTAGTCAATATAATTAAGAAACTGCCGATCTGTAGAATGCAGCTATAGCCAAACTCTCATTGAAGTTGCTGGAGCCTGAAATCAAAGGAGCGTTTTGTCTTTCTCTTCATTTGCAGGCTCTCTCTCCACGCCTCCGGTTAATCAAAGGAAGAGGAGCAGGCTGCCCCTAATGTCTAATCCTTCAGAGAGTGCATGTAGCATTACAGCTTTAAAACACAATCTTTCCAAAACAATGACTTAAATTCAGATTTTAATATTTATTGCTGACAACTTGTTTTAGCATCGTGTGGCTGCTGAATCCTTTTGGTAAAGCAGTTGAAACGCATGAATTTGCTTTTGCAACCTTACAACTACTGTTACGCACTGCAGCATGAGTATTCCTGTTGTATGGGATTTGTCTTGTATTTTTATGTGTGAACAAATGTGTGAATCCTTTTTTCTGTTGTTGGTGCTCTGATGCAGCCGACTATGATTCATTGTTTAGATGTTCTTACACTTAAGACCTTCTGTGTAAACATAATTTTTGCACTGTTTTGTTTTTTTATTTAGATAGGAGTGGTCAGTGGGATCAAAGCAACATGAAACGCTAAAGACCTTGAAGCTCCTAGTGAGAGCACAAAGTGGAACTTCACATCTGCTGGACAGTCAGGCAGCGGAATGTGGGCAAAAGTAAAGGACACCTTACAGGACCGGATGACCCCTCAGCAGCAGGTATATATAGGTGTATATACAGGTGTATAACTTTATGTACAGACAGTATATCACTGTGTATGTTGAAAAGTCCAACAGATCTGTGCATAATCTAGTTTTACTTCCTATTGATCATATTCAAGGTTAAAGGGATAGATCACTTTAAAATGAAAAGTCTGTCATTAATTACTCACCGTCATGTCAAATCCAAGAGTATGTGACAGGAGTCGTCTTTGATATGAAGTAATTTCAGTGCTAACTCAGATCACTAGCTGGAGATTTCCATTGTACATGTAGTAACTGAATGAAAGTTACCTGATATTGTAGTTTTGAGATATATATGAATATGTAATAACATTGTAATTCTGATCATTTGCAATTACATTATTACATGGTACATTAATAAGGAATTTGCATTCATTCAGTTTATTAAAACCTTGAAAAATATTTTGTAAGCTTTATTGGTGTCTTTTATGAAATGATTTATCACAAAGAAGAAACACAAAACATTTTTTAAGGATTCAGAAGTTAAACACAATGATGAGGTAACATCTCAAAATATATCTATAACCAATGATCAGGATGCCATATTACAAAATTATTTACACTTGAAACATTACAGTGGGAGAACCCACAGCACTAATCTACAAGTTCTAAGTTCTACCAGTAGTCAGACTTCACATACAGTGCATGATTAAAGATGCAGTACCATCATCAAGGCAATGTAAAGACACAGCCTGTGTGCTCCTCCATATCATTTAAAGGGCCTGCTTACAGTATGTTTGACATCTGAAGCCAGTTTAATGTTGTGCTGTGTTCACCAAGTATGCTTGTATGTTATAGATTGGCCCACAAAGAACCTGCACCCACAGAATTCTAATAAGACTTTACAATTCTTCCACAGAATTTGAATTTCTGTCATTCACAAAGTACATACATACTTTGCCCCTTGTTAATTAATTTACATTAACATTTTTTGAGGACTTTGATTATGCTTTCAGCCAGAAAATACACAAACCATTAAACACATTTTACTGTGTTTGAATCCATACTGCAGAATTCCATAGATTTCCCTCAAATTAGACAATCTGAACTGTCTGCACATTATGTCTGGGACTAAATATAAGCTAAAGTACACCTTTTTTTCTAAATCTGCTGCGATAGGGAAGTGTGAGTGGTAATTCTTTGCCTGTCTGAACAAATTACGTGAACAAAAGTATTAGCGCAACAGTAAAAGTGAGCGGTACAGTGCTTTAGCTTCACTGTATTGCTGTGCCAGGGGTAAATGCATTAGCACATTAGCTTTTTTGAACCTTACAACAAACTTAAGTTATACATAAATAATGACAAATTTAGACTGACTTATTTGTCTTGTCTTGCTAGTAATCATTTATTTGCTAATTTTGCTTTCATTATTTTGTTTACTTTCTGTAACCCTTAACACTCAACCGGCTGTTAGCTTGGTTAGCTTGGAGCACCCACATCAAAACCTTTCAGCTGAAACACTCCTAATCACCATCCTAGATGGAGGCACACAATCGCACAACATTAATATAACAAGAAAGAATTTACAA
Source organism: Botia almorhae (assembly GCA_036877575.1). NCBI lineage: Eukaryota > Metazoa > Chordata > Actinopteri > Cypriniformes > Botiidae > Botia > Botia almorhae. The sequence continues at coordinate 2,876 of JAZGTJ010000923.1, forward strand.
AATGTTTCAGTAGAAGTGACTAAGGTGAAGAAAAAGGACTGAAGTTTTAGCATTGGTCAAAAGGCACAAGATGGTTAGAAGTTGGTATTTCCAGAATAAAGTCTCAGTGCGGATTAAAACAAAACTTAAGTGCATCTGATAATTCATGTCTCTGCCTTCCTGATGTAGTTTAATCCTGAATAATTCAGTCATTGTAGGTGTCACAGTAACAAATGCATTAGTAGACTTCACATGTTCCATTTACATAAAAGTTTGGAGAAATAGTGTTTCACTGTGTTTTAGTTTAGCTTGTTTTAGCAATCATAAATCGTTTCCCTTGAGGTCAACATGAGACAAGATGGCAGTTTGAAGCCATGTCTCGAAATCTAGAGATGGTTCTTACAGGGTTTTCATGAGAGAAGAAAATAGTAGAAACACGAAAGTATTAAAAGGTTCATTAACTTAAGCCACAGTGTTGGTACTTGTTTTGAATTACTATATCAGGTGCCTGATATAACCTAATCTAAAAAAAAAAGTATAACGCAAAACATTCCAAAATATTTACTGAGTTTGAACTTCGTTTCTCCAGAGCTACTGTGAACGTACTCCTCACAGAAGATCCTGATGTGTGTTGCTTCTCTTCACTGCATGCTGACATGTCTCAGGAAATGTACCACAACGCAAGTGAAATGAAACATTTCCAGTAACACATTAATATTTTCAATCCTTGGTGCTTGGAGGCCTTCCATTGAGAAATACAACAAACCTTGGGAATAAATTAGAAAGGGACAGAAACACCAAAATTCCTCTTCAAATTCATTTGTTCACCTTGCCGACACTGAAGAAAAGGAATTTGTCCAATAAAGGAAGATAACGGCGCACAAACAATGGGAATACAAAGGGTTACGTCATCAGTTCTACTCCCAAGTGACCTCATCACCATGACATCATAATTACCAACTATGGTAAATAACGTTAAGACTCTCCAGTCCGTCCAACATCAAAACAGTCACTTCAGAGTTATGATGGCTGAGCAGGGTGTTTATAGTAGGTGTTGGTCTTTAACACTCTATAAAAGGGTGGGCAGAGGAGTGGGTGACAGCTGCTCTTTGGGGGCGTACTTGGCGAAAAAGGGCAGGAAGAGGGTAAGCATGACACCCACGATAGCAAGCATGTAACCCCATCCTATCTGACACTCCCCTGTGTAGTACATGTCAGAGTCTCCGCAGAAAGACTTCACCAGGTTGGAGTTAAGACCGAAGGGGTAAACCAGTAGACCAGATGTCATAATGAACACTAGAACAGAAAGAGACAGAAAAAGATAAATCATTGGTTTTCCTGAATGGGGAACAGAAGTCTCAGCTATACAATACTACAATAATAATACATGAGACATAGAACACAAGCAGTATTCAAAGAGGACAAAATAGGTAAATTAGGTACAATTTGCACTAAAACAAAATAAAAAAAACCTTTGTCATAATAAAAAAAACACAGAAAATACAAATAATTTTGGTATAGTGACTGAACTCTTTTATTTAAATTCTGCATAATAATTAAACATTTATACAAACAAATTTGTGATATTGTGATATAGATCCCCACAGAAAGTCACTTTTATTTTTTTATAATTTAACTGGAGTTTGTAATTGCAATAATAACTTATTGCAAGATATTGAGAAACATTTAATCCAAATTTTCCTTTTGCCTAAAAGTAGCAAAAGCTGGGCCACAATTGTACAAAATCAGCAACAATGTAAGATTTATTAGTTCTGTTAAACATGCACACTAAACCAAAAATACCTCCATGAATATTAAAGAAACAAATGCAAAACAGCTGTTCTAAACAGAAACTAATTCATAAGAATTTACGTTTAACCTGACTGTGGTGTATTATGGGAATCTGACATCACAGCATTTGACTTGTCATGAGTACCTGTAGTAGCACCTAAAATGCTTAAGGTGGCAGTAGAGGGCTGTGTCTTTCCTGCCGATACATGAACCGTCTTTGAGCATCACCACAATACTTGTTCTAATTCTTTTCATGTAAACATCAATTACACCAGCACACAAAACTACCAGCCCATAAACGTCTGGAAAAACTCAAAATCCACTGGATGATGAGAGTCTATGAATGTGGAATCACTCTAGTCATATTCGCCTTCACTGCCTATGTGTTACTTTTAATTATTGTGTCTATTGAATCAGGAGATCCATTACTATACATGCCCATCAAATTCCGTTTCAGCCATTGCCCATGCTGGCAAATAACTGCAAGTGTGCAGAATTGGTTCTACAATGTTGACAAACATTTAATTCAATTTTAATTTTACAATTACAGTAGGAGTGGGATGTTGTGATTCAGTTAGTGCTAGGAAGAGCAGAGGACTGCATTGAGATAGAACTGAAGGGAGAGGGTGTGCTGTCAGCTGTTGTCTGGAACATAAACAGCAGTCAGAGTGGAAAACTCTCATCTTAACTGATTTCAAAATAGTTTACGTTAACATGTTGCTAAGCTAGAACGCAAAAACTACAATAAGCATTAAAATAATTAGCACATAAATACTGAGTAAAATGTTTGTATTTACACAAAAATGTAATCAATACATTGTCATGCATTAGTTTATGTAGTTTATTTACAATTGACATCAGTGTTGCCAAGCAACTTTTTGAACAAATCTTGCCTTCTTCCTGTAGATGCTAGTACATAGAAGCTGACACCCAGATACAGCCTAAGTGTGGTAGAAAAATACCTTTTTAACAGTCGTTCGGAGTGATCATTTTACATGTAAATATAGCCAAAATCACTTTAAAATCTCACTTTAAAATGTCTTTCCTCTTAAGACAGTTGGCAACACTGACATTTCTCAAAGCATTCTTGTCCACCATTGAAATATCTTTTGTGTTGAGAGTGCTTCATGATGCTTTAAAACGCTGCCTACATAGACAACTCCTTAGGGTTTGGAACAGACTAACTTGTTGTAACAGGCTCAATCAGTTGAAGATCACTGTCTTTTCATGATTACTGGCTATACACACTATACTATATACACACTACACTACACACATATACACACTCAGACATACAAGAGAAGAAAAGCAAAAGACAGCCTAAATTTAATGACAAATTTTAGCATGCTTATCTGCTCTTCTCTATGAACCTGCTTTGAAGCCTACTGACACCCATACACTCAATGGAGCCACACTCACACACCCACATTTACATGTAAACGTTGAATAGACATGAAGTGTGCGTTTGTCTGAGAGTCATCACCCTCATAGTGATGAGATGTCTGTTTATCTGAATGATGTCTGCATGTATCTGTCCTGCAGATATGTCCTGCCTATTTTTTTAAGCAATTTTGACATTTTTTGGGGGGACAATGAAACAGTAAATAAATGGAGCTTTAAAAAAAGGAACCTGGGCTGTATATACAGTAGAGACTATCACATGGAATGGGGGGTGGGCTCTTATGATTTGGAGCAGTATGCATGATCTGCCTCACTCTACCTGTGCTCTCCAAATAAGGACAAAATCAAGGAATGTCACAAAAAATGTGGAGCTAAACTTTGATACATATTCAAAAACAGCAAGTCACAGTACACAACAGCTTGGGCTATTTCTCGTCCTGACAGCAAATCAGTGCAAAAGTCGGGTGTAACAGCCAAAAGTGTCAGAAATACAGGAGATATAGCCAATTATACAGCTTCTGTTTCCCGTGTAAATAAATTTAAAGGGATGTAATAATAAGAGAACAGTACAAATATATAAATGTCTAATAAATCTCTATTTGCTGGCACTGCTGGTGTTTATTTGTTGCATGTCAATGATGAAGCGGTTGAGCATATGCTGAGGGCCTTCGGCACAGTCCAGAAATATTGTTTAATTACGCCTCTGAATTGCTGCAATACATCAAAATGACTTTTCTTGCACTGTGCTTGCTTTTTGTTTTATTTTTGTCAAATTCTGTGGTGTGTCTCTTTTCTCTCTTCTCTACAGATGTAAATAAAAATCGAGGACCAGAGCTGCCACTACATTTCATAGTGATGATTTTCACTTTGATTTAACCCAGGGGTGTCAAGCTCAGCTCCTGGGGGGCCAATGTCCTACAGAGTTTAGCTTTAACCCCAATTAAACACACCTGATCCAGCTAATCAAGGTCTTCAGGATTACTAGAAACTTCGAGGCAGGTGTGCTGGAGCTGGTTGGAGCTAAACTATGCAGGACACTGGCCCTCCAGGAGCTGAGTTTGACACCCCTGGTTTAACCCATAGGCTTTAGATCTTTAGAAGTTAATCTTTTTTAGAGGTGTCGATATAAACACATGCCCATGCCCTCTTTAATCAGAAAACTGGAATCAGAAAACTAGATGAAGACAGAACACTGACCCTAAACCAGATGAAGCATTTTTTACATTGGTCAGAAACATCATCTATGATCATCTAGACATAGTGCATTAGATTTATTAACATCCATTAAGAGTATTCCTCACTCTGGATGGGTAGACACATTGACATCTACAACCCAGAGAGTTGGACAGAATGGGACCCTTTGCATTGTTAAATGTTTAATTCTTTAACTCATCGTCTTTAGGTCTGGTAGAAGCAAACCTTTAGAGATAAAAGAACAAGTTGGGACAAGTCCTTTAATCAGAAAACTAGCTGAAGACACCTAGGTATGAAATGGAGACCCAAAGTCTCAGATCATCCACTGTTATGTTTTGTTTGAAGCATGAAGACAAGTAACCCAGCTCTCAACACACGTCAACATACACATGCATGCATCACACACACCTACTTCAGCTGTCAACATTTTCATGCACACCTACTTGCTCAGAAGGTGTTGGGAGAACAGAAGGAGGAAAACATCTGTTGTAAAAATGGGGAAGATCAGATCCGTATGGTAAGGATCAGATCCAAAGGTCAGAGCATCACAGAAATGTCTATAAACATGAATGTCATGTACAAACTCTTGACTGACAGCTGGACGGGTCAAAAAGCTGGGGTCATAAATAATATTTTGATTGACAGTTTGACACATCGTGTCTGTTACAACCTTTGTCCTGCATAAACCCATGTCACTTGAGCCATGGTTGTAACATTGTGTAGGCCTGGACATTTAAACAAACGCAAACGTTTTGATAGCACCACAGAGCCAAACCTTTTTAGTAAAGTTAAGTTAAAAAATGCACACATCGCAAAGAATGCGAAACAGAATCATTTACTCTCACTGTAAACACCAACATTTTCATGAGTGACCGTCAGTAATGCATGCTGGAGGAGATGCTGCAGAAGCAAGGTGGACATCTCTTGAAAATTACTATTCATTGAAGGTGGATTTCCCTGTGCAGGTAGGCAGTTGACCCTGTGCCACCTCTCTTTTAGTCTGTCTCTCTCAATCAGTCTGAGAAATAGGAAAGAAGACCATCATCTTTGAATTTCCAATACTGCTTTACATTCCCGGACTCAGCAGATATTCAGAGCTCTGCATGTGCATACGTAGTTCAATAAGATACAGAATGGTGAGCAAAATTGTTTTTGATATGAAAGCTGAGGAAATGAAATACAGGTGGTTTATATCTAAACAGATGCTGAAATGCAGCAAATCTGATCCTGGCACGTGCATTGTTGTATAAAACAGAGAACTCAAGGTCTGGCTGCTGTGAAAGGATGCTTGTGATAACTGCATTTGTCAAATTCCAGAGAGGCGAGCCTGATTTTCTGAGCTCACTACAATCATAATTACATCTGAAGTGTTTACTGTCTGCCGGAGTCATTTGTTATCAGGGTCATCAAAGAGGAAGAGAGAGAGAGAAAGAGTGAGAGAGAGAAACAGAGACAGACGAAGAACAGCCACACAGCATATAAAAAGCTATAAAAATTAATTGCAAGAAAGGAGACAGAGAGATATAAAAGAGGTCAAGGTTTCCAAGAAAAATGTTTGGAGAAATAATAACAGAAATATAAGCTGTGTAAGTGGGGGGTGGACACTCAAATGGTACTGTTTAAAAAAGATCGCTATACATATTGATACATTCATTTGTAGACAGCTGTAGACATTTTTAGAGGTTTTTAGAGGTTAGAGCATCAGTCAATAACTGTGTAACTGTGTAACTCGTGTAAATTGTCTTTTAAAGTCAATATTAAGTCGAAATTAACACTCGCCAAGCACCAAATGACAGCAAAAACAGCATCGGCTGTTGAGATCCTGAATCGTAGATGTTTTGAAACACTGCTATAAAGTGTGATTCAAAAGACGCATTTGATTGACAAGGTCTAGAGCAATCGACACAATCATACACATACACAATCATCATCGATTTAAACCTAACTGCCACAAAGCTTAAAAGTGAAGTTAAAGCATCGTCACCTTGTAGGTTTCTGTGAGAGAACTTTTTTCATGGAAATTATATGTTAAAAAAACAGAACACGCTTAGTCCCTTTGTAAGCCTCACTGCCCAATCTCAAGAGGGGCTCTAGTAATAGACACTTAGAGGTCACCATGGCCTTTAGTCTCCTTGTAAGGGTGCCTCACTCCCATGCCGGTGCTGATGGTCAGTTTAAGCCCTACTCAGAGTGGGTGCAAGTAAGACCAGTAACACTGACACAGACCAGTAACAGCAGAGCAAATTATTTTTTAATAAAAATATTGATATGTAACAAATGTGAGGTTTGTTAGGTCTTTTATTAATCTTCATTTTTCACAATAAGGAGCCTACAAGTTACAAACCAAGCTCATGGAGATTTTTTTATTGGCTCTTAAACACAATATAGACAGGGACATCCTACCAAAGATTCGAACCCAAGGCAATAGCATGCTGGTCGAGAACACTTTTGTCTCCCTCACACACTTAGGTTATAATTTGTCAAAGCTTGTTTAAATCGTTGTCAAGCTTACTTCAGATAACGTGCAAGTAACCACTAGGTGTCACCATGAAGACGCGTGTTGGATTGTTTTAACACAATACAGCACATTTGCTTCAACAGTTTCAGTGTTTCACAAAGCCGATCTCCACCCACCTCTAACTGCAGGTAAGATGATGAACCCAAGTGCAGTGTAATGAACAAAAACCACGAACAAAGACTTGACTTGAACATGAGGGCTATACACAGGACAATCAGGGTAACAAGACACACCTGGAGACAGTTAGGGTGGGGTAACATAAAAGACTACAAAAACCTTGGACAGGACTAAAAAAACATGCTTTCATAATAAAAGACAGAATAAAACGCCACAAAACAAATACACACAAATGTATGCTGCCTTATAAATCACACCTCACTTAATCTCAGTATGAGCTTTTAGCCATTTAAGATGTATCAGCTGCTGCGATGAGGTTTGTGAATTGTGCAGCATGTTTAAACTGGTCGTATGCATCAGTGTAAATGGTCAGCCAGTCATCTGAATGCGACTGACAACCTATGCATTGGTAATTCAGTTTAAGACACACTTTGAGCACTACACATTTATCTCTGTCATGGACCATCTATCTTCCTAATTGCTTTTACCACCAGGTATCCATTTACACTGCAATACGTTTAGTCCATTTACATAAAAAACGAAATGGGCATCTCTGAGTCTACATGTCCCGTACACGCAAAAGATTTGGGGTTAAATGGTGGGATTGAAACCTATGTAGAGCTACAACACAAACTGAAATGACATTTTATGTAGTGCAAAATAAATAAATTATTTAAATACAAACAAGGCTTTTTATTTATGCTGACTGTATTAATTTCTTATTTATAATTGATTGTATTACTGTCATATGTCTGCTTGTTTATTTGCTTTTGCCTTGTGTTCCTCCACCACATCGTAGCAATGACAGTTTATTATTATTGTTATTGCATAAAAATATACTGTCGGACAGCAGTGAGAATCTGAGTGTTATTGACAAATGTGAATTACAAAAAAACTGCAACCTCAAACACTCAGTCTATTTTGGGTGTAAAATATGCTTAAGTATTTACTTTAAACAGTGAGTCTAACAAGACGTAAGCCTATACTTAAGTCTTAAGACAGACTGTGTGTGCTATGCTGTGTTGCTCATGCAGATATATTCACTACAGTATATACCTGTCCATCCAGGTGCAATGATTAAATTTGAGCTGATGAGCAGAGCTGAAGACAGACATTTCTGTTTGTAAATGAACAGGCTTCAAGCAGATTAACTCATCTTAAACAAGTCTCATAAGCCCATAAGAGTATGAAACAGTACAGGTCTGTTAACAGCGTTCATTGTGTGTGTGTGTGTGTGTGTGTGTGTGTGCGCAGATGGTTCATCTTAAGAAAATATAGTCTGTCAGAAAGACAAAAGACACACACCTGAGCACTGAGCAACCATTAATATGTCTGGGAGTGTGTGGGGGAGTCTTTGTTTGGTATACATGCTTCTTTAATGCATATATATAAATGTATTACAGATATTTTTCAATCTGAGTCCAGACTCAACCGTATTGGTATACCTGTTATATGTATAGATGACCGTCTAGACAGTATGTGTGAACGTGTGCGCGTGAATTTTTAAAGATGGGTGTCTGCAGATATCTAAGAGAGTATCTCTGATATCTAGCTTGTGTGTGTGTGTGTGTGTGTGTGTGTTTAGGTGTTTTGAATGGTAATGAATTTCTTCAGGAGCAGACAGAGTTTCTGCAGAGCTGCAATGATAAAGCTGGGGTCTGTCGTGTCCGTGGCCCCACCAGAATTAAGATGAGATAAAAAGCATTGCCATCTCCTGCTTTAACACTAGCAGGGGGCCAAAAGGCTTGACAGCAACCTGAATGAGAGACACACATGGGAGGTAAAGAACAGTCAGACAGGAAGATGAGAGGTCATCTCTGATAGATTTGAGAGAAAGGGTGTGTGTGTGTGTGTGTGTACATAAACACTTTCAAATACAGTGGGGTATATACAGATGCGAGATCAAGAAGAAATATTTAAAATTTTGCACAATTTCTATGCAAATTTGTGACACTGATCATATTCCCCACTTTGTTAAAAAGATAAGATTTCCTTTCCCAAATCATGTTGGGATAGTCATGACTCATCAGGTTTTATAGTCATCATTTTAATGCCATCTTAGCAGTGTCACAAAGTGAGCGCAGATTTGCTGTCTGAAGTCTGAGAATTAATCTCCATCTAAGCAATTTTATGGAGTGGTCCCTCTCCTCATTCAAAGCCTTTGTTTTGTTGAACAGATACAACACGGTGCGCAACTCTGAATATTGACAAACCAAAATTCTGTAGTACTGTGTTCACAAATATATATATAAAAAAACAACAGATTTGCTTAGCCATCACAGCACACCAAATCCACCTTATTAAATCTGCTGGAACCCACAGAACGATTTGGTTGACTGCTGATCCTCTGGATGAGCGGTTTAGCTGTTTAGACACTGTGGATATCTAATCAACACAGCTCACTGAACACAACATACCCAAACAGATCCTGGGTGAAAATCTCTGTCAAACAACATGATAATCTGTTTTTTAATCTGTCCATGCCGTTTACCAGCAGAAATGGCGGTCTACCAGCACAGTGTTTCTGCTAAAGCTAAAGTATGACTTGCTGGTTAAGCTTGTTAGGAAACTAGCATTCCGTGTTAGGGACACAACAAATGACAAAACAGTAACGTTGTTTATGCTTTGTGTGTGTGTAAAATTAATATTTTAAATGTGGAATGACTAATTATATGATATTGAGATCAATGTTATTTTTTGTAATATATGCTTCCATCAATCACAACAATGATATTAATATTTTTTCTACATTAAATTAAAAATTAAAAATATTTTTAAAAAATCAGAAAATGTGTTCAAATAATAAAATTATTTAGTGTTGCACCATTGGTTTAATGAATAATTTATTGCATTTCTGAATTTTTGCATGGAAATGAAAGCACAATTCTAGAATAATGCAGGTACTGTTGATGTTTCCTCCTGCCAACACCCAGAATTCTCTGGGGCTGCTTGTGTCTGTGGTCTATTCACCCAGTTAAACTCTGCTGCTAATAAACATATCACAGAGACAAAATATAGCCCTGCTGAGCGCAACAACAGACAAACTCTGCAAACAACGCATTTCTATTTTCCTTATTTCCTCACTACACACACACACACACACACACACACACACACACACACGTTTGTTTTTGTATCTTGGTAGGCACGTTTCATTAATGATATTTTCTATCCTCACAACAGTACCTCTACTCCTACAGAAACATTTTGCACTTTTTGATAATGGTTAAAGCATAATTTAGAGTTTTCATTAAGGTCTTTCTCATGGGGACCATTGGTTCTCAATGTGGGTACATTTGGTCGCAACAGCGTAGGTGAAACATTAACCCCACACTCACACCCACAACCCTCTGCTTCTCCTTTTACTCACAAATTAGTGTACAGTATGAAGTGTGTACGTATGTGTGTGTTGCTTGATGTCTTTGTCATGTCAAAATGTTGTCAAGAAGAGGGCAGATATTTCTCTTCTAATGACCTCAGAGCCTCATATACACACAGTTTTAAAGTGGTAAGGTTATTAACACTCTGCTCTGCGTGTAGTCACCTGAATTCATGCCTCTCTTTATAACAGCCCTTTCAAGTTTAAACCTGGTAGTAACTTTTCATCTCAAATGCATTATCTGATTATCTGGTGCCATTTGTGATTAGACTTGGCCAGAGAGTGTTTCGGTCACTGAGGGAGTTCTGCACTGTTGTTTGGTGATACTCTTGTTTATGCTTAAATGCAATGTCTGGCAAAAGTGCACATGCACATGCACTTTAAACTGCTTTTAATTCTTACTGTGAATGTGGTTTAATTGATCAGATCTCAAAATATGCACCATATGCACAGCTGCAATGGATGTTAATATCAATAAACACTTTGCTCACTCTTTCTTTCCACATTGTCTTTAATATTCTGTGTGTGTGTGTGTGTGTGTGTGTGTGTGTGTGTGTGTGTGTGTGTGAAAAAGAGGGTGACAGGGTGTAATTTCCTGTCATCTCATGGCTATGATGTTAAGATGGGGTGATTTCAACCATGAAGAAACATAGGGAACAAAATGATGGCTGTGGGGTCATGGAGGGTTTTTCGGAGAGATGAGAGGTAACGACATGGTCTAGCACACACACACAGTAGGGAACGCACCATATAGACTATAATGTATAATCCTTCATCTGGGTCACTATGGTTTACGGTTTGCACTGTAGTGGTTAAATATAAACTGACTTGCTACTGTGTATGTCACTGCATAGCACCTATATAGAAGTCAACTTTTACCTTAGTATATGTGTCATGGACTGTATGGACCTTTTAGCGCGAGGATGCAACACAATGAATTTGCTATGGCCATTAATGCTTAATGCTATATTGTATATTGTCACAGCTGAAGGGGTTAAAGAGACTCATAGTTGCTCCTAACAACAGACTTTAGCCATGACTATCTTTAAAATATAGCGTATCCTCTCATGCTGTATTGCATATTACTGTAATAAATGCTTACTCTTTATATAATACGGTTTAAAAGGTCCTAACACTGATAGAAAACCTAAGAAAGAAAACCTACTTCAGTTCAGAAGCAGTCTAATAATGACCTATTGAGTGTAGATAAAGAAGACGTCCAAAATGTGCAGTGCTGAGGGCTCCCCAACACCATGACTGATCACAGAAACACTGTGAAGGGGAAGAAGAGAAGTAAATCAGATCTATTTAAATCCAATCCAGGAGGGCCACCATCCTGCAGAGTTCAGCCTCGACTCAAATCAAACACCAGAAGCAGCTATTCAATTCTATTGCATTTCTATATCACTTTCCCAGCATGCATTGTTGCAAAGCAGCTATACAGAAAACATTTTAATCACGCTCATCAAGGTCTTCAAGAGTACTGGAAAATTACAGCCAGGTGTGTTTGATTAGGGTTGGAACTAAACTCTGCAGGAACATGAAAGCCCTGGTCTGACGGTAGCCCTGTTTTTTTGGAAACTAAAATGGGGAATCTCGCCAGTTTGCCAATCAAAGGTTTTCACCATGTCATGACAGGGAATAGAAATTTAAAGCAGTGCCTTATACCAGCAGCATTCCAATTAGATGGATTACATGATGTTCCTTTCAACCTTCATTACGACATTATTTAGTGTGTGTGTATGTGTGTGTGCCTTTCTGGCCTGTATTGAAGTCACGCTCTTTGAGGCCTGATGCCATTAGGAGCTATCAGCACACAGCGGTAGGCTGATCTAATGGAGCTTTTATCTGTCTGCCAGGTGTATGTGCAAACTCAAGTGCGCTCTTGAGAGAGACACTGCTTCTACTGTTTTTTTTTACTGTTATGAAGGCTACACAGCATTTCAGCATGATCCCCTCACAACATCAATGACTTACTGCTCAGTTTATATTTATTAGCCTGACCTGAGACCAGCTGCCTATTTTGAGTGAGTGTGAGATACAAAGCGAAACTTTTATTTTATCAGTGCAACTAGGACCAAACTATCAGAGAAATATCTGCAAGCAATGCATCTCTCTCTGTCTCTCTCTCTCTATAGTTCTCTCTCACATACACTTTTATTAAAAGGATAGTTCACATGTCTTAAGTGTGTGTTCATGATCACAATAACTTTATTTATACAGCACACTCAACATCATTTATTGTGAACACTCAGGGTTTAAACTTTAGAATCAACAAGATTCATATTGTAAAAATATTGTGACTACAACTTATGATTGGAAGGCTGAATTGTCAGTGTTTATCAGCTGACATAGTCATTTTAAGAGTTTGACAGCCCCTGATAATCTTTTACTTTCAGTGTTTGGAAATTGTGCAGAATATCTCCTTTTGTGTTCCACAGAGGGAAAGAAACATGAACGTGAGATGATTTCAGATACGGACAGTAGATGTGAATGAGCATGTTTTGGTTGGGAGGCAGAAAACAAAGACATTATAGTTTTGTGTATGTGTTTAGAAAGGGTTCTAAGCATTTAAGTCCCTCTGAAGGGACGTTCACAGCCCTGTGGACTATAATGATAATTATGTCTGCAGTAAAGAGATTAGATTACACTGTTTCAACTGTCACTTAGCATCATTAAAATAAAATCAACCCATTAAGCATATTGATAGTTATTTACACGCACACACACACGTCTGGCGCTTCACACAAAGCCATCATTAAATGACCTAGAGGAGAGAGATGTTTTGCTCTACATGGTTGCCCACCCCATGCTGCCTCTCTCATCCCTAATGCATTAGTAATTAAAATGTAACAGCCATGCACCAGTTTGTGTGTGTGTGTGTGTGTGTGTGACAGAGTACATCTGTGGTATAGATTACCTCCAGCACTCAGAGCGCAGCGCTCAAATGAACCCTCTGAGAGAAAAAACATGAAGTGGGCGTATGGAATCCATGACTTGCAATGCATCTTAGGGTCTGCATGTGTCTGTGTACACGTGTGAGATGCATGTAAGGTCACATAAAAACGATCGGTAAATATCCCAGCGATCCATTAACCTCTGCCAACCCAACAGTTAAACATTTCCATTCACCACCTCAAAGTCTGCGTGTGAGCTTTATTCTGAATAAACAGTGTGTGTGTGTGTGTGTGTGTGTGTGTGTGTGCATCTCTCAGATAATGATGTTGAAGTTTACATGACCAAATGTGATATTGTGTTTACACAGCAGAAAGTAGAAAAGCAGAGAGTTACAGTAGCCTGTACATGATATAGTTACAAACAGTTGCCAGTGCAAGGTGAACTGAGAACATCAGAACAGCTGTCACAAAAATGTGATGACACAGCTTTTTTTGCCAAAAAAAGCTGTAATGTTAATAGGTTTATGTAGTACGCCTAAATTAGGTTTATCTAGTACGCCTACATTTCTATTCAAGATAAAAGTTGTCAATACACTTTCAAACCGTGACAAATGCTTTAGTAGCTGGTCTTTATGTCTTTGAATTGAGCAAAGAGCAACCTGAGAGTGTGCCCAGTTTTAAACACACACAAACCTATGCCTTTCTATGCCTTATGGGGACTTTCCATAGACATAATGACTTTTATATTCTATCCCTTAACCCTCACCCTACCCCTAAACCCAACCCTTACAGAAACATTTCTGGTTTTTTACATTTAAAAAAAGCATCATTTAGTATGTTTTATAATCAGTTTCCCTCGTGGTGAACGCTGGTTTGTCCCCACAATGTAGATGTGTGTGACTTTTACCATCCTCATGGTCTCCAGAAAAACAAGACCATACAAACACACACCTATTCCTGCCACATGTAATGCACACCCAACATATATACAGATAGCAGACATGACACCATGTAGACATAAGCAAACAAAACAGTTCTCTAAATGATACACAGAATTGATTTCCTCTCTTTACATGTTACCTTGTTTGATCAGTTTTGGTATCAGTATTTATATAAAATTTTTATACTTTGTATTTATACCTATTAATAGCACCTTTTAAAGACATCACTAAAGAATTGAACATACCAACAAATCAACACCACTGTGCGTTCAACAGGATAAAGCTGTTATTGCAAAAATGACTTTAAATTCTATAGCAGATCTATTCGATCTCTAGTTAAGGAATTTAGTTTTTCTTTTTACTGTCCACTTCTTTTTATTATTCTTTGATAAAATGGGTTCTTTCACTCTTTCAGTAGAATTTGCATGTCTATTCATGTAGCATTTGTGTACAACATTGTGTGTTTCAGACTCAATGGGATTTGGTCAAATGCCGGTCTCACAATAAACCGTACAATACAACAATACAAAACAGAACACACACACTGAAATAGATCTGAAGTGGAATGAGGTTTTTTACACATATCAAAGTGAAGGAGAAAGTGTGCAGTCTAATTCTTGCTTTTGTCCTTCTTGTAGACCCAAATATCACTAAGGGATTTAGGTCATGGGTGTTTAATAATTCAGCAACCAGCTTCACAACAGTTCAAAAACCTCGCCACAATCCCATTAACATGCCATGAATTATTTCAATCTGTACATCTGTCCACAGCCCACTATGAACACACAATTTGCCTGATGGCTTTTTCTCTCTTAGTCCTTCTGGTATTCTGGTGTGCATAGCTTCTTGCACTACAATGTTACAGTTCGATGTCCTACATGTTAAGATTCAGGTCCGATTTGACCCATCTATAAATGTGATTTTCAGGAGTCTCAAAACAAACATGGTTTGTTTATAATGCAAAGTTAGCATAAGAAGGGAATGCTAAATGTTTTCCATTAAACATGAGCGCTAATTTGACTGAATATAACAAAGCAAACATTTAATACCTACAATATGTATTCTAACTGAATAAAATAGTTTGAAACACACTTTCAGACGACATTTAAATTTTTTTTTTCAAATATTTTACAGGATTGTGGGATATCATAGACAATAAAGGAGATGCATGTCCATCTCAGTATCTCACAGAATATGACACAATGAATTTAGACGTGCCACAATGCCTTCCTCCTCTCACCATATACCATCTTTAAAAGCAGCTTTTTTAAACACATTTTTTTTGGCTCTTGATGTTACTGTCTATGACTATTCCAGCTCAGTCACTATGCGGCCCCTTTCAGTTAGGATGCTGTCTATCAGCTAGGCAACACACTGTTTTTGAAACAAATCCATGAAAATGCAGTGGTAAAAAAACATGATTTTTAACTAAATGTACCAATGTATCAAATATGCCTCTAAATTAGTCACCACTACCATGAAAAATATTTTACAGTCAAAATTATACATCATTATACACATTACAAGAATGAGAATAAGATCTTTTGACATTATGCCAATGAGAATGGCAGCACCCCAAAACTGACCTATTTTCAAGCGAAACCTGATTTGTTATTTCTCCATTCTTATTTTAGAGTCAAAAATGACATGAACAAGATTTTCATACCGTCTTCAGAATTAACAAGAAACTCTAGACTTTTAAAAACTCTAGAGAATTAAAGTGTGAGAAAAAACGGTCAGAAAGAAAGAGACTGGCAGAAAAGCCTCAGAGATAAAGAAAATAGACATTCTAAAGCCATGGAGAGTGTGTTGGAAGAAGGGCAAGAGATACTAGAATAGACTCAATTATACTGATAGAATAACAGTCAGAGAGAGAGAGAGAGAGAGAGGCAGCATACTTAAGTCATACTGTAACAGTCTGAAAGTAATTACAGAGAAGTGAGATAACATACTCCACTTAATATGACGCCTAAAATCCATTAACACTGTAAGAACTGTCAGATTAATCCCAAACTTCTGGGCCTGGTTTTACAAACAGGGTTTAGATTAAGCCAGGACTAGACCATAGTTAAATTACGGCATTTAAGTAGCTTTTATAAACGTGTCTTAGAATTAAACATTACTGGTGTGCATCTTGAGACAAAACAATGGCACTGATGTATGTTAGATATGTCAGGGCAGGTTCCTTTTAGTTAAGACAGCTCAAACATGCATTTTAGTCTGGGACTAAGCCTTACCTGTGAAACCAGGCACTGAAGTTTAAAGTCAGATTTTGGCACGGTGCTTTAATTTGACATCTTTAGCTGTGTTTCCATTACACTTCAAACTGCTGAAATTGAAACTGGAAATTGAAAATATGTCAATTTCGCAAAAAACTCTCATATATAGCAAAAAAGTTTTTATGCTCGCCGGAGGTGTTTTGTCAGGCAATTCATGAAAGGAGTTTTTTCTGCAGAAATGGGCTACTTTTAAGCTGTTGCTGTGGGTTTTTTATATTCTGCGGCTTAACATATAGCATAAATTTTATTCTGCAGTTCCGCCTGGAACAGGATCACGAGAAGGTCATTGGGCTCCTTTTGGGATAGTTTTAATTGGCCATTGGGATGGTTTTCTTACAAAAATCTGGCAACCCTGCATGGTGTATGTAAAAGTAACTCTTGGAATGACCTATCAGGAGAGGGAAAAATTTTAGCCTTCATCACAAAATATCAGTTAATGAAAATGCCATCATTTTGCATTAGTTTTTATCAAAAGTTAGAAAATATTGCAAAAGTTATATGCAAATCTGTAATGGAAACTAGGCTCTAGGTCACAACTGCTCTAGGGCTTCTGTGACCTGTTTACCATTTGACCTTTCTCTCCTTTGTGGAAATGTAAAGTACTCCTGAAAATGTAAAGAAATAAAGTATAAATTTAACCTAAATTTGAAATCTGTAAGGAACATATAGCTGACAAAATTCCTGTACAGCTCAGCACTGTCTTTGTAAAAGTGTGCATCTGTACATGTAAAAGGCAATATATATATATATATAACTTACATTGATTTCTCTGTCTTTTATGTATATACACACAGAAAACTCACCAATAACAGTTTGAAGGGGAAAGGGTAAGAATTGTAAAGGCCCAGAGGTGTTGTGCAAACTCTGCCCATTGGGACTAAAGTTTTATATGCTTATGTTCAGTTTTCTCCACTATGAAAATATCAAGGCCATTTTTGAGCCTTTATGCACCTTTCACCTTAATTGTTGTTAATTTATGTTAATTAAAACATGGAGCAACATGTTAATGATATTAGCTAGCTAACAGGAAGCTACATTTATTGACATGGGTACATAGCACAAAAATATACCAATAATAAATAATATACGTATGGTTTAAAGGCACAGACAAGCCTTGAGCACTGGGGTTTGTTATGTCACAGAAACAACAATGCACAATTTTTTAGCTTAACAAGGTGCTGATAGCTATTGTATTTCAATTCGTTTTTCAAATATGTTAAATATTTATGTAAATTAGGTATTTAACAGGCTGCGCTTCACTCACAAAGGTCAGCACTATTTGCCTGTCCCAATATATTTCATACATTTGTGTACATAACAATGCAGCATTAGTTCATAAATTAATGATAAGGAACTATATCCAAACATGGATCCATGCAGGGATGTTGTACAGTACAGGTTAAATTACAGAAGATCATGGAGCACCACGGAACACTATCAGTGAGGCAATATTTATTCTTAGTGAAAGTGATGTGGAAGTGAAGTATTTGTCAAGTACGGTATTTTAACCCGTCCAGTAAACAGTAAACACACGCACTGTAAGCCTCTATTACTGCCGCGCCTGAAGACAAATGGGGAAAGGGCACCTCAGTCATTTCCTGTCTGCTTTGGGAAATCACGCCTGCAACCTTTGGGTTACAAGTCAGACTCCCTAACCATTAGGCCATGACTTCCCCTGGTGATGTCCACCATATTATGACTAAACAGCATTTTTGCAACCTGTTAGCTGATTATTCATGTCTGTACACCTGAAACGAGTATGTTTCCGGCCTTATGGCTGATGCTTTCAACAGGTTGTATAGTGTGGCCGGACAGTCTAATCACCCTGTCTAGTGGCGCTCATTTTATTTCCTAATCGGCCCTCAGCAAAGTTTTAACACATTTAAAAATCTGGTTTGGCATGTTTAGTCATCTGTGGGAATTAGGTTTGACATGTTTGGTAGTTTGACGGAGGTTTATTGTGTTTAGAATTAAATATAGTGAGGTGTGATGTGTTTAGCAGTCCAGCGGAGGCTCACAGTGTTTGGCAGAGATGCCACTCAAATATGCTGCTGAATACTGATGAAGTACACACATGCCATTTCAATTCATGAGCTGTCTGCTGTCAGCTCACAGCACTATTAACACAGCTCGGGCAGATGTGTTTGTGTTTATAAATGTGTGCAAGCTAACAGTGGTCTCTGTCCTTTCGTCTGTCCTAGCTCTGTCTTTTTGTCTTTCTTTTAAGGTATTCCTAAATTAAACAAGGGTATTTTTTCGTTTGTACTTTTAGTCCTTTGAGACAGGAGGCCGACAATCATCTTGCAAAAGAGAAAGTAATTATGGCAGATCTCCTTTGCCTGATGACATAGGATAATTGCTTTTTTATTCGCTCGCTCAGACAAAAACGCGCCTGGCGTTCAGGGAGAGCTGTAACCTATGGCAAACAACATTTGATTGATGAGGCAACTCATTTTCCTGTATGAAATGATTACCGATCACAATCTAAAGCCAGTGTGTACACACGCCTCTCAAACTCTTCTGCTTCTAATTTGCAGGACCAAGCTTGCTGTCAAAATCTAAAGGGGGATTACATATTAGAAATGTTCATTAGTTCAACATCAGATACTTGTGTTTCAAGTGGAGAACACTCAGTCGCAGTTGCCTGAGATTTTTATCTGGGGATGGACAAATTAAAGTGTACACACACACACAGCATACAGCATCTGATGGTACAATCAGAAAGGATTGAAGGGGGGGACCAATTTATCTGTCTCGTGCTGAGAGTCACTGCTGCCTGCTAATGACAATGACAAATGCACTCGCATCCATGGATTGATACATTTGTGTTGTCTTCCAGCTCTGAGGACAAGCAAGAACCAAGAGTGATTATGACTCCAGTAGAAGTGATGTTTTTATGTGAATGCAGCTTCTGTTCAACTGTGGCTGAGAAAGGTAAAAAACACTCTTAAGAACAGCTCTGTTCTGTACCTGAGTGGCTCAGAATCACTTTAGTAGACCAAGGAAAGGTTTTATCCAAAATAAGTTAAGGTGTATTCCAGCTTACAATTTTACATTGCTGCCCTAACATTTCTATAAGGTCACAGAAATGTTAAAAAAAATTATTTTGAAAGTTCTGAGAACATTCCAAACATCCTGTTTTTAGACGTTGTATTAATGTCATTGCTTGGTTATAAGAATGTTATTCAAATTTTCTAAATTCTGTAATGTTTTTAAATGTTTCACCAACAATTGAGAAATAACGTTTATGATGTATACAGTGCATTCAGAAAGTATTCAAACTCCCTTCACTTTTCTTAATTTTATGTTGCAGCCTGATACTACAGTCATTTAAATTATTTTTTTCCCATTAATCTACACTCAACACCCCACAACGACAAAGTGGAAACTATTTTAAACTACATTATTCTGTTTACTTTTCTAATATACTGAAATTCCAGACCCACTGTATCTCAAGCTACACATTCATTATCTTGCCTGACAGCCAATAAATATGTGGCTACCTTCTTTACCTTGTTGCTTACTGCACAGCCAATGATGGGAAGCTTTTGGCTGTTTATTACCACTAAAATACAATTATTCCTTTATTGTTGCATTCTGGGAGTGGCAGAGATGGATGGTGGCTATGGACTTTAATCGAAGCAGATGATGTTTAAAAGCTTGGTCAAGACATATAGAACATCACCACATTTTATAACCTGACACCAAAGGTCAAGACGTCAAAGCTGAGACAGCAGAAGAAGAGGAATACCAATTTTGATAATCCTGACATACATATTTTTTGTCATATTCTTATATGAAATTACTCTACCCATAATACATGGGGTCAGACAAGCACCAGGGAAATATACTGTATCAACAACCCAAATAGATGGGGTCACAGTGCTTCTGTTTCTAGAACTGTCATTATGGCATCCTAAAAGGTTTGTTTTTTTTGTACTCTGGAATGTTTACAACTTTTTATATATTGTTTGCTAATTTAAAGATATATTTTTATGTTTAAAATACCATAAAAGTACCATAAAAGTAGGCGGTAGAACAAGTCTTTTGAA
Source organism: Botia almorhae (assembly GCA_036877575.1). Classification (NCBI taxonomy): domain Eukaryota; kingdom Metazoa; phylum Chordata; class Actinopteri; order Cypriniformes; family Botiidae; genus Botia; species Botia almorhae. The sequence goes on from JAZGTJ010000923.1 coordinate 23,424, forward strand.
GTCATATGACAGCTTTGATGAAGTTGTAAATTTACGATGTTAGTCACAAAAATTAAAAAAAGACTAAATAATTGTCTTTTAACACGTTTACGAAAACACTTCCATGTTTACAAACATCCCCCATCGACTAGCCTGATAAAGCATAGGGAATCGTTGTGGGAAACCTAATTTGTACAGAGTTACAGGACAAAAGACTTAATGGAACTATTTTCACCAAATGTATGGCAATGCAAAGCACCCTTCTGAGAAGTAAAGGATGGAAAAAGACCCTCCTTCTTTCCTTTTCTTCTTTCTTCGGCTCATTCCGCATGTTAGGATTCTCCATTCACACAGCGCTCTATCAGCCATGAATGGTGCCTGAGTTCAATGTTCGGATTTAAATAGTGAAGAATAGCCAGGCATCCGTATTCACCTTTAAACACAATTAGCTATGGAGGGTTTGAGTCCATCCTCCCCATATTTAGGCTGTTTGATGGGTCACCAGACCCATGACTTCACCCAGCCTGGATTCTGCAGCTATTGCAATGCAAAAAAAGGAGATGGTTCTCGCAAACTGCCTGCATGCCAAAATCCGTGGGGGGATAAACAGTCCAACGCACCCTTTAACCAGACCACCATTGTCTGATGGCGAGTAATGCGGGCGATGTGTGCAGGTCTGATCTGGAGTAAATGCACTTCTTTGGGAATTTGCTTCATAATGGTATTTTTGAATGACCAGTGGGAATGATGGTGGGAAAGGTCCAGGAATTACTTTTAATGAGGAGAAGAGAAAACAGAGTAAGAAACTAATGGTGGTGTGGAGGAGATCTGCCCATAAGATAGCTGGAGTATCAACACACTGCAATGTGAAGAAACTCCAAAACTGCTGTGAAAGTGACAATCTTAAAGTAATGTAAAGATTATGAAGGGCATAATGGAATCAACATTTCTTTGATCTTTTGACATATGATTGTGCTTAATATTGAGATGTCAGTGTTGTATAAATTAAAAAAAAAGGGTTAGATATCTGATGAAAATGTGTATTACTAAAAGGCCAATGTTCTTGAGTACAAATTGCTAACATTATAATGAGATAAAGAGATCAAATAATACAAATAGCATCGCATGGCTCCATTAAAGGAATGTTCCAGGTTTAACACAAGTTCTGTGTATGGCCAGTGGTGTCTCTAGCATGCTCTCAATTAACACTGAAAATCATTGTGACATACAAAATTGAATTTACAGTGATGCACAACATGTTACAACACGAGTTCAACATTTTGTTCAGGCACAAACTGAAACTCAAGCAATAAAACAGTCGCAAATGTATCTTTTAAATCATATGACCTGATAAAAGATTCAAAGCGGCATTTTATGATGGACATCCTATAAAATGTGTAAATGGAGCTGTAGTTTACTAGCCATCAAGGTTTAGAGAAGATTTTCAGAATATTTCTCAATGATGTAAAACATCTATTTCCGCTGTTCTGGAATCATCCACAACATACCTATGCAATATATAGCGCATCTGCAAACCTGGTCTCAAAAAAGTTGAGAAGTGCACAGATCTATTACAACAAGATGCAGTGGAACACACAGAAGAGCTGACAGTTATATGATTAACACTTCAGTAGCACATTTCTGTAGGGAGTTTGTGGCCCCTCATAGCACCGCTAAATGAGAGAGGCAGTTAAACAGCAAATTGCTATAGCAATGTGTGTATGCAAGAACACTCCAGCGTGTGTGTGTTTATTTTAAAACCAATTACAAAGCTGACTCCTCTGGTATAGCACTGCTGAATAAACAAATATTTAGCACATTTATAACACAACAGATGACAAAGACAGACAGAGAGAGAGAGAGAGAGAGAGAGAAGGACACAAACAATAGCTGACTGCATGGGAAGTCAAATGTAGCATGAAAACTAAGGGTAAAGAAGTGATAGAGCACAAAAAAACTGGTGAAAGAGGGAAGCATTTATGGTCAGTTTCAAAAAAGCTGACAAACAATGTTTCTGAAACCAATGTTTATACATTAAAGAGCGACATGGATGTTTGGTGAAACAAGGAACAAAGGTATTATTTTTAAACCCGCTAAAGATATCAGACATTTACATAAAAACAAGACTATGAAGAAAATACTACTAATTGCAAGGAAGAAAGTTTTATTAAATGCTTACCAAACACAGCAAATTCAAGATTCAAAGATTCGAGATTCAAAGATTCGAGATTATTATTTGTTTGTTAACAGTCAAGGTTAAAAATATTCGCACGTTCCTTTAACAGCCTTCACAACACATTAAACATGGCTGACCAACTTAGACCTAAATGATCTACAATCTTTTTACTTGTGCAAGTTTTAAAATGATGCAAGATAACAGTGATAACACAGGGTGAAACAATAAATGGGTCGGCCATGTTTAATGTTTAATGTGTGGTGCGGGATTCTGTGAAGGCTGTTAAAGGAATGTGCAAATATTCTTAACCTTGACTGTTAACAAACAAATAATAATAATAATACATCATAATCCAAATGTATTACAAACAGAAAACCTTGCCTTTTAATTTTCAGCTGGCCTACTGGACAATAGTTCCCCGAATTAATAATTCATTTGGTTTGTCTAATTTTCTCTTAGGATATTTCCTTGCAAGTTTAGCATTAATGCTTTGTCCTTGCTACTTTCCTAATTGAAAGAAATTGTGAGAAGACCTGAAAAATAAAACTGAGAAAATTACTAAAAACTCCAGTCCAGATGTATTTGAAAAAACGCTTTACTGTCTACCTGGTGTAACAGAATGCCAGACTCACAGACAGGAGTTAGTTTAGCCGACAGGCGTATTTATTGCACAGATGAGTTATTGATAAACAGATATGATATAGTCCAGATATATGAATAACAGGAATGATGATGATGATGATGATACTGACGATGATAATCCAGGAGCTGACGATGATGATGGAAGCTGGAGATGGAGGTAAGTCACACACACACACACACACACACACACACACACACAACACGAGAAGACGAAGGAGATCTTGGAGATGACACAAACTGGAGCAGGTAAGGAGAACAGCATCAGTAGTTGAGATCAGATGGTGAGTGTGTGGAGTGAGTGTGCTTATAAAGAGTCCTTGATTGGATGCAGGTGATAGTGAACGTTGAATGTGGGTGGAGCCTGGTGCTTCTGTGACACCTGGAGTGTGAGGTCTGATTCTGAATATAATAATATATCAATATATATTATATTAATTACTTTTTAATTATATGTCCAAACTTTTTCCACCACACCCTGCCTCTTTTCATCATTAAAGACTGTCATCCTGCTTTTTCATTTCTCCACGCTCCCTAAATTCATGCAAATGACACAACAGCATTGTGAAAGGATGTTGTATTTCAATCCTTATCATTTTTTAATCTAAAATATTAGATTAATTTCCCCATTCCAGATCAATTAAGGTAATTGTGGAAACATGCATGTCATTATATAAGCTACCATGTGGCATCTTTAGCTCATCCATCTTAATACAACAGCAGTGCTGTAGAACATTCCAGGAAACCACGCCAACAGTAATTTAGTTATCACACACACACACACACACACACACACACAAACAAACAAGCTGTTTACCTCCTGTGCCAGATTGTTTCTCATTTTTCATTAAGTTAAGTGCAGAATTATAACCTTCCGATACACTTCATCAAAGAAACCCAATGAGAGTGACCCAAAGAGACAGACAGAGAGAGAGAGAGAGAGAGAGAGGAAGTAAGCTTTTACAATGATATACAGCTCCCACCCAAATAACAAATGGTATTATGAAAAGTGAATATATAAATATTCAACAGCTGGCTTATGAGAAGGGCATAAATATAATTTACGCGGTCACAAATATTGAATGGAACTGCATCATACAGTGGAAATAAAGTCATATTTAATGAAGGATATTTATGCATGGGAATTGGAGTAGATTCACATGTAATCACATTTATTAGAACAATGCCACTTTAAATGTTTATTTAAACAACATCAGCTTAATCGTAACACGGCTGGTGAGACAATGACAAAAATCCCTTTCAGATTTATATGCCAGAAGTGCCACCATTGATGACACAGAACTGTGTTATTAATACTGTACACAGTGTAAAACAACTAAAACATACATTTGAAAATGCAGTGGTGTAGACTTTGATGATGACGTCAGACACAACATCTTAAAATGTGTTTGGACCAGCACAGCTAGAAACACTCTGATAAAAGTCTTCAGAGGTGCACAGAAATGCATACTGGACACCGTCTACTACACAGTGTACAATGTATAGGGCATACTATTTAGACAAACTGCATATATCTGCATTGTCAGTCAATATTTCTGTCATATAATATGATAGCTGTCATCTATGTTAATTGAGTAAATGTTGTATAGTCTCAAAAGTACATACTGTTATGTTGTATGTACTTGTCTGAATATATTACCCTTGCATAGACCACTGAGAGTATGTGCCTTCGCATGCAATGACAGCTATTTCTGACACGTTCATTTATTCAAATGTGTTGTAGTTGTCATCAGTTCAGTCAACTCTGTATTAAAAAAACAATCTTAAGTGAAGATTGAAACTGTATGACTACTTAATATCAAGCCAAGAGTCACTAATTTTGTAAGCAAAACAACAAGTTTATTTGGTTGATTTAAAACAAGTTTATTTGGTTGTGTGTGTGTGTGTGTGTGTGTGTGTGTGCGAGTGTGTGTTCATTCCTTACCAGTAATGGGTTAAATGCAGAGGTCACATTTCGGGTTTGGGTTACCATATCTGACAAATATGTCACTTTCATTGCTAATGTTATGAACTACACTTGTGTTTAAAAATACAGAGTTCAAATACAGAGTATTAAGGGGTCACAGGTATGAGTACTTAGTGTATTTCACAATGGCTTTGTGGCTCAACCAATCATTTCCGCATGAGTTGTGAAAGTAAGAGAGGAACTTATAGCGTTTGACAGGCTAGACAGAGGAATGACTGATGAAGAAAATAAACTAATGAGAAACAATGCTGATGACAACATCAGGTGTGGGAGATCCCTGACAGCTCATTGTCTACGGCTGAGCTGTAAGACAGCAGAAACAGCTGGACTGTCACATGCACACAATACATGTTTTCAGCCACAGACAGACAGATGCTTGAATAACAACAACATGTGTCAGCATATCGGACATACCATGTACAAGAGGTCTGGAGAGCAGCACATCTCCATATGCACGTGTGCCCACACACACGCTGCTGTCGGTGGAAATGTGTGTGGCCACTGTGACAGTGAACGAACAGTAAATCTCACTAATTGACTAGTCAGTTGTTGGACGACCATCAAGAATTGTGCATGCACCCCCGCCCCCCCCTGCCCCCCCCACTATAAAAGGATAAATGAGAGAAGCTATCTTCTTTCACAGTCTCTTTCTCTATCTCTCCTCCTCTCGCTCTCTCTTTGACTGTCTCTCTGTCTTACACAATTTAAAGAGGTTGAATTGTGTGAAATTTCAATGTGAGATCCATCCCTCCCAGACATATGATGGGGCTTTGTGTCTTCATCTGCAGGTATCTTATATTTACCCATACTGAAAATAAACACAGCAACAGCACTCCACAGCCGACTGCACAATACCCATCAGATCTTATATTTTCTCACCTGGGTGTGATTTGGTTTATGTCTTTAGTACAAATGCCCTAAAATTTAATAAGCTTCTAAGAATAAACAGTTTCACAAGGCCAAAGAACAGGGATTACTATCCTGCTCCTGGAGATCTACCTTTCTCCAAAGTTCCTGATTTCCAGCCCTAATAAAACACTTGAACCAGCTAATCACAGCTATCACAGATAAATGAGAATAAACACACTCTGTTATTTGTGCAAAGTGCACAAATTCCATCATGTTCTTTAAAGAACCATACACTCTCAGCGAGAGGCATTTAGGAACCTTTATTGTTTTAAACTGTACCTGGCTAGTGTACTGTACATACCTCAAGTATGAGTAACACGTGATGTTTTCCTCACTAAATGCATGATATTTGTGTAATATCTGCTGACTGCAAAGACAAGGTATTTGATTCAAGAAACGTTCACGTCCACGTGCAGTGCTTAATTATAAAAACTTGTTGTTGAAATTTGTGGCTCAGTGATTGAAGTACAGCATTTTGAAAATTTCACACTGTCTGACAGAAATCACTTTCAATGCGGGTAAGTTATGAGCTGCCTGAGACCTGAGACTGAGACATGAACAGACTGAGGGACCTGATGGAAAAAAGCAAAGCAATGGAGAAACCAGCTGTTTAATTGGCTTAGTTAATTGCTTATCAGAGACTTGCTGGGGCAAACGTTTTGAAGAGGGCGGCTGGTTTTACACTGCCTCTTTTCGATTCATTTTATTTTATAGAATGAGGCCGTTGTGAGATATTTCCACAGTTTAAAGATGCCAAAGAAAACAATGGCCTCTAGGTTATGTAATTGCCAAACAATATAAAGCTTGATAGCTTGTACCATGGATGAAAGAAATGCAGGAATTTTACACTTTATTGAGGAGGATTTCTAGCCAAGATCTTCACCAACACCTGCAAACATGCCAGTGTGATGAAGAACAAAATAAGCTTGTGTTTATTTCTAGAGTATTTGAAGACCATATTTATAAGACCATATTATCTGAGGGTGAGTCCTAAAACAGCCCAATGTCATTTACAGAAACTCTTTTTACATAAAACATTTATGTAGCCTAAACAACTTCTGCATTATATTTCCCAACCTTCAGATCTTTACAAATAAAATTCATTTAGCATTCTTCAAAAATTCATCTTTGTTGCTGTTGTTGCTGTTGTTGCTTTGTTTATTTGACAAACATCTTTTTTGGTCTATTTGACAAGAAGCAAAAGACTGTTTTAAATGCATATACAAGCATAGATATATATTTTCAATAAATTTGAAATCCATATACCAGTTTTTTGCCAACTTTGGTAACATAGGTAACATATAGATGGCTTCAGGCCTGACAGGCCACAAAATGTCTCGAATTACATATCACATTTGCATGTGATTTATTCATTTAGCAGACACTTTTTTCCGCAGTGACTTACAAAAGAGAGAGACAGCATTTAACATTTTGCTCTTAACAAGAGCTGACTTCACGCTATGGGAAGATGCTTCAGGCACGCTTGCGTCCAAACACTTGAAATCACACCTATTTATTGGCAGATCAAGGTCATGTGATGTAGTGTTGCGTACCACGTGGCCTTTAAAAGGCACGTGCAAAATACGGCATTAGATTAAAGCAAGGCTGTGCGGGCATGACGACGTGTGAAAACAAAACAAAGCAGCTTGTTTCCTGTCCCAGGGAACTGGATTATGTAACTTGAATGTAACTTGAGACGTTCCCCTTCGAGGGAACTCAACGCTGTGTCATGGCTTGACGCTATAGGAAATGTTAATGCCCACAATGAGGAAAAGCTTGTCCCAGATGATGTAAAACACAGGTGTAGAGAACATCAGGAGCAGAAAGAGACTGTCAACCCAGAATGACCTGAGTGCCTGGAGTTTATTTCAAGTCTAATCTATTAGTACATTTACATTTACATTTAGGCATTTGGCAGACGCTTTTATCCAAAGCGACTTACATTGGCATTATACTACACATTGATCACTATATATTGAGTATGTGCAATCCCTGGGATCGAACCCATGACCTTGGCGTTGTTAACGCCATGCTCTAACCACTGAGCTACAGGAAAGCTCAGTGGTTAGTCTAAGGCTAAGCCTGCTGCAGCACAAACATCACGTAAGGGTGATCCCCTAGTCAGTGCCTTAGATGTTGCTACACTACTGGTAGAATGGGCCCTAATGCCCAGGGGCCAGTGTAATAGCATCTCTGATCCAAGGAAACAAGTGCTGTTTGGGATATAGTCTGGTCTAGGGTGCACAATGGCTCCAAATAGAGGCTCTATCAACAGGTTCATGGCCACATTAACATTGTGGGTAGCAGGAACTAACCATGCAGAAAGACACTCTTGAAGGAACTCCAGCACTGAACCAATAGGGCAGTAAACAGGGTCAACATGGCGTTGCTTACACCATGACACAAAGAGCTCTGGAACTCAGAATTGTCTCCACAACCTCATCTGAGAAACCAGCATCTAAGAACTGGCTCCCCTCAGGGCCAGACCCACAGTTTCCAATTTTACGCCTGGTGCTGCAAGATTGACCCCTGAGCCTTATGCAGCCTTGGCCATGGCATGGCATCCAGCCCCAATGAAGCATGGTGAATGAGGCTAAACCAGAGGGGACAGTGGGTCGACTCCTCTGAGGCAATCAAATCCACTTCTGTTCTGCCAGACCTCCAAATGGACTTCACCACTTGTGGATGGAGCCTCCACTCCCTGGGCCTCAGCTCCTGTCTCAGCTCTAACAACAGCTCTAACCGAGCAATGTGGCCAATTTACATCTGATCACAGCGGGTTGAGTGATGGAACCTCTACAGAATTTCTGAAGAACATCTGGAAACATCAAAAAGTGTACTAAGGAAATCTTTATTTACTTCAGGAGTTAACATTAATGTCCATTCTTCATGAATCATGACTCAAGGATAAGACCTTACCATATCGAGAGTCAACTGAATTTCATTTTTTATAGAAAGGCTTGGATTTTGTCACCTAAAGCAATTTACACCCAGCATGCAAAGACAGTGAATGATGAAGAAACAGTCTTTCTGAAAAATATATTAAACATCTGTTACTTTCATCTTTTCATGCTACCTCTCCTTATCCACATGTAGATGAATGAAGCACCATCCCTCCGTTTATTCTTCTCAATTATGAGCTCTCTCCATCTGGATGCCTGCCGGGTTAATTCTGTCTCATTTCTATATGGATGTTATATAATTTATCGCTTGTGCCAGAAAACAAACTGTAAGAAGCACACATTAGCATATATAGAAACAAGTTAACACATTGTGTAGAGGAAAATTAGATATGCACTGTCTCATTCAAAAAGAGAAATGATTCTCTGAAAAGAAACCAAGAATACTTTTGCTCAAAAGAAAAGTTCTCTTGTGGCATTCCAAACCTGTTTTAACATATCCATGGAAAAATAACAAGGAAAGCTAGCACAAACCAGCTATTGCGATCTATGTGTAGCTTGAAAACCTCAGTCCCCTTTCATAGTAATTTTACATTTCTCAGTTTGTGTTCCAAAGAAAAGAGAAAGTAATATGGTTTTGGAATGCCATGAGAAATTAAGAAAAATGTTCATGTTTCAAGTTACAGAAGAGGTTCATCAATATCACTACATGTAACATAACTTACATAACAATACTTCACAATGAAACGTCCCCTGGGCAGCGAGTGAGACGCCACTATGAGACTCTATTATGAATAGTGTGTGAACATGTGAGGTTGCTCTTCTCTCCAGTCTGTCATCAAATGACAGAACATCTGAATTAAAGCCTCTAGTCTCTGAACAGATCAAATGGAATGATTCATTTATTTCAGTGCTATAGAGAAATGAATACGAGCAGGGCTCTGCTCTAGATGATGCATGTGACCTCTGCCTTGACCTCCTCATGAATTAATGAGTGGTCTCACCTCAACACTTTACATGATGTTTTTAATCATGTCAGCCTGCCCTGCAGACCGTGTGAAATCAATACTCAATACACGGTTATTAAAATGAAGAATGTGTATGTGTATGATATTGTGATGTGTTAAAGCAGAGGTAATTTACTGATGGCAGTTTTATTTTACCTTATTACTTAGCGTTCCAGAGCATCTCTTAAATCAAAGTGACATTAGGAAATACATACTGTAATACCATATTACTTGTGCCATAATGCTGTATGCAGTATGCATACTTTTCACAGTGTGGAAGTGTTAATTGGACTGGTATAATAATTTGGATATTGTTACAACACATTGGATTTAACAGTAATTAAATAATATTAGTTAATTGGATACAAACACATTGCAATGTAGAGGTTTTGTGACAACACTATAACTACGCTATTGTATTGCGTACTGCATGACACACTATTTAAAAATAGTAAGCAGTATACAGTATATACATAGTCAAAGTATTTAATCTCAGCTGTACATCAACCAGACTTCTGATTTTTATCACAAAATGGATTTGTCACAATGGAAGGTCAAGTCAAACACAGTATTGCTTGCAGTATGTTCTGTAACACTGCAGATTTTACAAACATAGCATTGCATGCATATCTTTTATACTGTATGTTGTATACATACTTCTAATTAGTATATCATCACATCTAATCTGCAAATCACACTCGGTTAGTTTTGTTAAGTAGTTGGCTTTTATACATGCAAGTTTGATAATGCTGGTATTTATGGTTGAGCCTTCATCTCTTTTACAGTAACACAAATGTTAATATTGACATGAGACAATGTTCTGCCTGCAAATCTCCACTGCTCTCTCTTCCTCTCTCTCTCTTTCTTTGTTTCGTTGGTTCTGTAAGTTTCCAGTTGTCCACAGGTACAAGGGAAATATTGTACATGTAGCAAATCTTGTATAGTCTCTGTCTCTCTATCACTCACTTACACACACACACACACACAACCTGTGCTTGATTAATTCAGCTTGTATCGTGTGAGTGAGGCTATCACAACAGTCCAGATGTTCCAAAGGCCCTTGTTTATCCCATCACACACACACACTCCACTTCCATCACGTCACTGAACGATGCTGTTATTAAAATTTAAAGATGTTTCTTCTACTCTTTGTCTTTTTCCTGCTTTTTGTTTTTTGTGTGACTATCACTGTGCTACAAACTAAAGCAGACAGGGAGATACCACCAGTCCATAGAGGAAGATCAGAGAGCTACACACACCACAGCCATAACTGTGACACTGTAGGTGAGACATCGCCATGTTTTGTTGTGGTATTACTCAAATCAGTTGTTTTTATTTCTTTTCCAACATTCATTGTTTAAAAAGGTTTACTGCCTGCTAAATGTTTTGCACTGCCAGAGCACTAGTAAACATCACACACACATGCAAACACATAAAACACAATAAAGGTAACAACGGTAAGTTATTTTCAACGTCAGGCTGGTGTACATCAATATCTATAGTCTGATATTTATGTCTGATACTGTAGCAATGCTCGTCTGTGCGCTCTGTTACATTTTTTGTCCACTTCTTAAAACACTGGAGACAAATGTGTTTGCGAGCACTAGTGGCTGATGGGAGTTTTCTCTGGTATCATTTCTGGGTCGGTTGGGGGCTTGAGGATCTGTCTGCTGCTTTGGCATTGTTGGAAATACGATTCAATGGCTCTTTTCATTAGCGGCGTGAATCATCATAAATCTGCTCGGCTGACATTATTTGCCAGGATATTTCTGCATAATTGTCCCTGTAGTCAATTTTGTGTGACTGTCCAGCTTGGATGAATTCTTGGTTTGTAAATTAACTCAAAACCTCCCAGAGTGCAATGAGCAATATTAACACATTTAGTTGTCACCAGACTCTGAATGTGTTTTTCAAACTGCTCTTTTTGCTTCTCTCTCCCTCTGACATCTTGCCTGTTGACCCACAGTGTGCTTTCCTCTGTACAGCTTCTATTGTTATACCCACAACAGCAACTAACTACCTATTTTCAAAGTGAGGTCTGTACAATTAGGTTTTGGATTTACCTGCCCCGATCTAATGCATTCTTTGGCCTGAGTTTAAGAGGCCCTTTGGTGTATATATAGCAAAACTTCAACCACACTAATCAACTAGTCAGTTGTTGCGCAACCATCAGTTGTTGATCATCGTGACCCACCCCAAACCATATAGGGAAACAGAAAATGGAAGCTGAAGGAGAACAATCCTTCAATCATGTGTCCATTTTATGGTCAAGCAGGAGCAGAAGTCAGATGAGGGTAGATGTCAGTACAGACATAGATTTAGTGGCATATAAAGTCTGCAGTACTGTAGTAAGCCAGAATGAATTATTGGTTCAGTCAGAATTAAACATCAGCTCCTCCCAATTTCACACCAGCCCATTACTTACTGTAACCTGTTATCAAGTATGTTTTATGCACTACTGTATTGAATCCATTCCCAAGAAGGAACATGAAACAGTAGTCATATTTCTTTGGTATTGGGTTGTTGTTTGGTGTTGCCTCAAAACAGATGGAGAGGGCCTATACTGCAACACCAAAATGTTTCTCTGTTAATATTTAAACCTTGTTTATGGAGATTCTGTGAGGCTTGTGTACTTCTGGATATGTTTGTATAACAGTATTGTATGACACAGAATATGTAGGTATGTAGATTCAAAAGCATTTGCCAATATCCTTTACTGTCATTTTACTACTGTATAAGCTTTGCATGGTTTGTATAAGGTTTGTGTGGTTGTTCTGTCAGCCATGGAGTTAAATACAGAACACAGAGACATAACGCAACATACGTGATACCACGATGAAAGTCAAATATAATAATTTGTCATAAAAATACATCCACAACACAACACGGCCCCAGCCATCAATAACATCTTAAGATAAAAGGGGCATCATAAAATCGATACCACATGTCAGTGTTTTCTCATGAGGAGTGTGTTACGAATTTTGCGTTCCGATTTTTTCAGAAACAAAACTCACTTCTGAGGGAATAATCAGCTGAACAAAGAGAGAACAAATACCAGTTGATCCTGCGTCTCGAAGATTAGCCATGTGAGATTTGTTCCTTTTAATGGCGTCTTAATGTGTTTTCCTTACCAAACGTGTATGTATGTTATGCATGATGTGCTCTAGTGTTATGCTTCTGTTGTTTTCTGTTAACCCTCTGTAAACTGTCACATGCATAATTACAGACTGGGCAAGACACTCTACAAAAACACATGGGCGTGCGATTTTTAGCGTTCAATACATGTGCAATTACATAAATGAGTATTTGACACTATGTGTGTTTTGAAAACAAGAGCAGCTCTAATGTTGAGGGCGTGGGCACTTCCATTTAAATCATTTGGAAATGCTTTTCCTTGATGAATTATTGATATCACCAAACTGAAGCCACAAGGCAACACACACATTATAACTGGTAAGATTTATTGCAGCTGCAGGGAGAGCAGTTTGTGATGCATTGTGTACCACTGCACATTTTAATTGATTTATTGCGTGTCAGCGCTCAATACACAGCAGCATTGTTAGATGTTTTATTCTCTTGTTTGGTTCTCTTTATCTTAGGTAAAATAATCTTTATCTTTCCCCATTGCTTTTCCTACCTATTCATGCACTGTAGTACAGTAGGTGCTGGCTCTTTTCTGCCTATCTTTCCAGAATCGTCCTTTTTTAATCTTTGTCATTACAGACTGGAAACTCTGAAGTCAGGATGTGCCACACACAGAGTAGTAAAAATAGAAACAGTGTACAAAAAAAAACTGATACAGTTTAAACCTCGACATGTTTGTGGATTAGACTGATACACACCAGTGTTTATGGTATACTGTATGGATCGCATACACACAAACATATAATACTTTAGTTTTCTCTTTGGTTTATTAAATTTGGTTAAATAAATTCAATTTTTAAATTTGTAAACAAAATTTAATTTTTTTTAAAAAACCATTAAACCTGTGTTGCATTTCTTTAGTCTTGATGAGTCAAATTAATTCAAAGGATTTGATTCAAATCAATATCTTATGAGTTTAACTTTTCTGATACAATAAATGAACTGGATCATAAGAGTCATTTGATCATAAAATGGACTACTCATAATTCATGTTTTACTCATGTTCGTTTCTGAGTCCTTCCAGTGAAGATAACACAACAGACAGACTTGTTATTTACATCTTATTTCAAACACATTCAAGTCAGAGCTCACACAGAACCACAGAGCTCTAATACACAGAGCTCTCACAGAAACACTGATACACACTCTGCTAACCCTACGAGCATCACAGCACTCACTATAGGACTCACTTTCCATTAACTGTAGGCTCTGAGGAAGTGAGGAGCTCAATGAATGTTTCAGACACAGTCTTAATGGAGAACAAGAGAGAACAGATGTGTGGAGGACTAAACTACAGCTAAGGCATTTGGTACAGTAGGAAAAACAAACAAAGAGAGCCACAGGAAATCCGCCAAGACTGTCTAAACATACAGACACTATCCCCTGACTATCTCCTGAGAATACAAAGATCATACATGCTGTATAGTGACTCACTTAAGGCACACTTGAGAATGTCTGAAAGTTATTATTAAAGTTATAGACTGAATAAACTCAATTAACTGGCATCAAGTTAATTTTAGTGGATATAGTTAGTTCCCCTCAAGTTCTCACAGGTGCCTGTAGGTCATTAATCACAGGTCTATTTCAAATTCATTGGGACGTATTTCGTTTTGAACAGGGTCAAAATTATTTGAACTGTGTAAAAGAATTTGGTATTGTATATTTTTACTGGCAATAAAAGTGCGTTTTAAAGTGTCCGAATACTTATTGGGGCTGTTGTATGTCAGAATTCTAGTACAATAAATGATGTTTAAGACATGTACACACTGGGACACAGTTGGAATCCAGATTCAAAGCGTTTCCGCTTACATCCTACTTGTCCTCAAGCCCTTAAACACAATTTCAAAAACTAATTACAGAATTTTCAAAAATCAAAGTAACGATTTATATTGTATCTATAAAACGTACAGTGAAATGGAGACCAAAGTATCTTGTAAAATGAGGCCGCTCTGAGGAATATCAGGTGGCGTTCACATGCAAGTGGCGTCTCTGCAGCCCCTGGATTCATGTTTTCAAGTTTCCAGCACACTGGCATGATTTGATTCAGGAACACGATGATATCAGTAGACTTACTGTGGAGGATAACAATAGAGAGGTAATGATATACAGTATGCTGCTGTAAACACACACGCACACACAAAGAGAGACCGATATCAGCCACTATGGATCTTTTAGTGCACAGTTCCACAAAGTTCTGTCTTCCTGCCAGCAATGTGGGATATCTGACCCATTGTGGGATATACAAAACCCAATTTATCATACAAACACACACGCATATGCTTGAATATGTGGTTCATAAGGACTCTCCATATTCATAATGGTTTTTATACTGTACAAACTGTACATTCTATACCCTACCCCTAAACCTTACGCTCATAGAAAACTCCAGGCATTTTTTAATTAAACTAAAAACACTATTTAGTATGAAAACACACTTCCTGCTGCCAGTTGGTGGTGCTATAACTGTGACTCACAATAGCCACATCATTGTGATCAACCCACAACACCAAACATATTTTTAAAATCACTTAATGCACACAGAAGATATGAGACATTTCCTGTATTTTTTCCATAAATATATTTCCTCACCATGGTAACCGTTCTAGATATCAACAATTCAGTTAAAATTTAGCATCTTCAGGCTCTCTCCTTTATTCTTTACCAAGTCGTTCGTGCTTAATACCAAGTTTGAAGTGACTTGTGTAAATTTAAGAAGACTTTTTAAAACACTATTGGGTCATTCTGTGTCAACTCAACAAGAGGTCCCCAACTAAATTTTTTTATTTTTTAAATATTTTTACAGAAGCAATACCAACATAAATAGTGATTAAAGCCAAAATATTAAATGCCAGTGATGAATATTATGCTATTGAGTTGTTCACTAATCTTTAAAGGGGGGTTAAAATGACAATTTTCACCTAAAAAATTAAGCCATATTAATAGGGGTGAAAAATTTAAAGATCCCAGCATCATTTTATTTTCACACAGAGATTGGTAGATCTATTTGTAAAACTGGCTGACTTTAGCAATCTTGTCCTGATGACAGTTAAAAAATATGGAAGAAGCACTTTTTTTACATAGTTTACATGCCTGTAACCAAATGCTATTGGGCGGAGCTAAAGAGTTTCAAAGTTTCGTAGGGGTGAGTGCATGTATGTATGATATATGTACCATAAATGACGACTCTGATCAAATTTCAAGAATGTTTGTTAAAGGGCCCAAAACCAAAACTGAGTGGATTAATATTGTAAATTAATACTAAAAGCAATTAATAAAAGGTTTAATAAAAGGACCAATACTTAAAGCAATCTGTAAATTAAACATTTTAAATATGTTCTCTAAAAACTAAAATAATACATTTTGCTTTTTGTACAGCACAGCTCATATCTACCATTCCAATGCAAATCAATAGTGAAGCTAATGTTTTTATCCTCATATTAGTCTATATTGTACACACAATAATATTAACTTAATATTAACTTTTCCTTAATTAAACACATATCTATAAAGCTAAATGATTAGCAACCTAGCAATTTTATTACAATACTACTACATAATGTCACTGTGTAACACTCCCTCAATCAATAAGATTGTTTTATGGTTGAACAATAAATTAAACAATAAAAGCAATTAAACAATAAAAAATTTGACATACAAGCAGTGACTCACCTCATCATGCTTTCATCCCACCAGCATTCAAATCGAGTCCGCCTGCATGCGCAGTCACAACATTTAACAACTGAATGAGCTGAATGAGTCTGTTGAGTTTCATTATGTTCTAGGCCAAGAACTGGCTTTGCTTAATTTAACTATGTCAAAAACTTAATTAAAATAAATTAATACAATACTTAAAAAATCACATACTCTGGATTAGGAATGTGTAGTCAACGTGGTAATTGTGTGTTAAAATTTAGTAAAAAATGTTGTCACTGCCGCTGGCCATTCCATTCAAACCAGTTGACTGCGCAGATTTGTTTGGAACTACACAAGAGAGCTACACAAACTGCATGACTGTGCGGCAGTGAAATTAAAGTGTGTTGCAACTCTCTATTTTAACGGCTCTGGTAGTTCTGGAGTGATTGGAGGACACTGCAGCTGACTGTGTATCAGCGCACACCTCGATAAATAACAGACTGTGAGTTCTTCACTACTGCATGTCTCTAAATCTTTCATGCTCTGCAGGATTCAGCAGAAATTCCTGCACCTCTGATGCTGCACCTCGTCCTTTTCATTTCTGCACCGCTTGTTTTATGGCCACCCCATGATGGGGAAGAGAAGCCATTTTAGGTGTTCATGCTCTCCTCTTCCCAGCAAACAGGAAAAGTTATTTTAATGTTGGCTAACGTTCTCTACAAGTTCTCTCAAAGGTATCAAAATACGTTCTTGCAGTAACATTAGTAGAACTTCTTTAATGTTTTATGTCTCAAAAACGTTATTCTTAGGTTGTTGGTCAACCGGTTTATAAGTGGTCCTTATAATCAAGCAATAACTTTAACGCAAAGTCAAAAGAATTGGATGTTTTGAACGCTCCTAAAACTTTTTTAAAAAAATTTTTTTTTACGTTTTTGTTATTAATGCTCTTATAGAGAAGATACATAAATTTAACGTGCAAAACCAGGTGATCAAATGTGACAAACGTGACCACATGGTTTCCTTTGGGTATTTACATGGGATTCACATAAAAATGCTTCCAAACCACACAATTTACATACACATGTTTTGCACAAATGATTAATGTGTCTTTTCTGTAAGGGTGGAAACAGTAGGAAAACTATGTGGTATTTGTAGTACAATTTGTAATGCTTTTTTGTTTATCAAGTCAGAAACAACAGTTAAAAAATGGTTCAGAACAGTATTTTCCAACACTTTTTGTCATTCATCATCCTGTCCTTCATCACACAAGCCTTTACAAAAAGCCTATCACCAGTGATAGCCTATCACCTGTCAACAGATCTTCTGGCACTCCTCCTCCACCCTAACTCAATCATCAAATTTAGTCTTTTTATGTTTTTACTGGATAGAAAAGTGAAGATGAAACAGGAAATTGTGTGGGCAATAGAGAAAGGAACAGGAGTTGGGACTCTTTGTCTGATGCCTTTTAATCTGAGTCTGTTTCGCCTGATGTCTTTTTGTCTGATGCCTTTTAATCTAAGACCTTTTCGCCCGATGCCTAATTGTATGAGACCCGACACCTGACGTTGTTTTGACCTGAAGCCTTTAAGTCTGAGGCACAATGCCGTTTTGTGCAGTGACTGAAGCTTTTTAGTCTGAGGCATGACGCCTTTTCATTGTTAAAAATGATATAAATGATAAACAATCATTTCATTGATATAAATGATAAACAATCAATACTGTGTGAGAAAAACAGACTCACACCGCAGCTTCCTCTCTCTTTAGTGGGACACCTGAGTTTATTTGTCTAATTACGATTTTTCTAATTTACAGTTCTAGGAGGAATCTTGAAAAAACCTTCTCTAAGAAAGACCTGAATCCAGGTGGGATGTTTAATATTAAAGTGTAACATCACCCACTGCTCGTATGACTCTCGTCCACAATAGCTTGACAAGCTTTTAATGTGCCCCGTTGAAACCTGGTGAAATACAAGTACCCCAGCATGTACCCCTGCTTAGGAATCACTGGTTCACTTTTACTTTGGTTCTATGTAGAAAATAACCAGACGTCGAAAATTAAAAACGTCACAGCTGGGAATTTATAGTAAATGATCTGTCTGTATTACTTCTTTTTGACAGCTTTGGTCATTGTGAAAGCAGAATTATATCTGGTCCCTGATGTGCACTAATTCCAAACATGATGATGACTGACAGCTAGATGTAGTCTGGACAGCTTATCCATCCATAATGAAGAGCAGTTTTTCAGTGACAGTTAGCAGTTTCATACTTGTGGGAACAACCGCGCTTAAAACAACAAATTAAATCAGCATGAATTTCTATGCTAGTCCAAACAAGTTTCAACTTGCCAGACCACCTGCCAGAACAAACAGTACCACAGTTACAAACAGTAACATGCTTTCCATATAACCAAGAACTGTAATGTTTGATTAACGTTCTTATAAGCAATACCATTACTACAACATCTAAAAAACTGGATGTTTTAAACATTCCAAAACTTCCAAAATAGCATTGTTGTACGTTTTTGTTACTAAATGCAAAAGTTAGGTAAACATTGTTACAACTTAAAATTGCTGGGAGTACACCCAAAAGTGAAAGCAATGTTGTCATTTACTCATCCTAATGTAATTCCAAACCAGCCTGAAATTGTGCTTAAGCTAAAGCTATCAAGCTTCAAAGAGGACACAAAAAACCATAAAAGCATCATAAAAATGCTCCATATGACTTGTGCACTATTTTCTTCTTCTAAGTTCTAAAGTCACATTGTATGAAAGCATTTTAAATGCACATACAATATTAGCTGAAATTTTGTCAGCTTATGGACTCAGGCACAAACATTTTTGAGCCTTAAAAGGTTTTAAACTTTCTGATGGCCTTTAAGGGTGATTCTACAGACCTGAGGGTTCGCAGCTCTCAACCTTATCAAGAGTTGATGTGTCTGAGTGGAATACTCCCCTTAAGTGTGTGAGATCATATGTTAGAATCTCTTTTTTATTCAGCAGTAGCATTCGCAGTTAGCATTAGCAACTGTGTCCCTGGCTAACATCTCTGACAGAAATACACTGAAGGCTTTAAAAGGAGCTGGAAAATTCAAAAACACTTACATGCGCATACAGGGACAAGACAATGATTAGTGTGTCGGTAGCATTTGAGCTTTTATGTGCTGAAAGCATGAATTTCAACACTGCTCATACTGAGCCCAACTGTCACCTGTCTTTCAACAAAGGATGGTGAATACAACAGATGATGACATGAATCAAAGAAATATCATGTTCTGCTTTTGTCATCAGTGCCATGAAGATGATAACAGTTGGTTATGACTTACAGTGTCAAGTTAAGTGTAAAGAGCTTTTTATTATTTACAGGTACTGTAGATCAAGACTATTCTGAGTAAAATTACATTTTGATTTATGGAATTTACATAAGCATTCACCAAGATTCAGATTCAAACATAACATTATATTATATAACAGAATTATATTTACCGGAGGAACAGCCCTGATAAAAACAACTGCTTGCTATTTTTACAGAGTTTAGCTGGTCTCATAACCTGTTCAAGCTGGTCTTCAGCTTCAGTTTGTCTACCCTCCTGACCAAATGTGTTAACTGGTCTTAACTGGTTGACTATCTGGTCTCACAACCTGACTAGCTGACCAGTGCCTACCAGCCTGTCCAGGCTGGGAGACCAGGTTACAGCTGATTTAAATGGCTTTTTCAGCAGGGAGTACATTTCTAAACTTGAATGTCTTTCTCTGAACTTACATTTGACTTTGATCAAATCATCTGGAAGCAATCAGGTAGATGTACATAATAACAGGATATTTAGACATTTTTGGCACAGGCATACACAAAGAGAGTGTACTTTGAGAGGGAGAAACAACATTAATTTAGTTTATAGCGTCTGAGAGAAGAGTGACTTCTGGGAGACTGACTCTTGTCTTACCCCTTAAGAAGCCTACGAGAGACTAATGGAGATTGCTGAGATGGTTAGAGAATTTTGTGTGAGTTTATGACTGATAATAAGTTTATGACTTATCATTCTTGAGTTCTGTTTTGGGTGAACATATTCCAACAGTATTCTACATTAAAATCTGTCAGATTGTTTTAATATAATTAGATTATCTGACTTCCCGAACATAATCGACCGTTTTATAGCCTGTTGGCAACATTAGCAACACTAGTGTCTACTCTTAAGTTTAGGTGAAGACTTGTTTTCATCTATTCATCTATCAACCATCTATTCGAGAAGCAGAAACAGGCAGATGAGTGTGGTCAAAAAATCTACTAGAAACCAGAAGCAGCACAATCCTCATCAAAACTGTTTTGATTTCTTTTAAAATTCTGCTGAAGGCCTAGACAAACGTCCTCCACAACCAGTAACCAGCAGATCAGAAAGTATAAGACAGAGCTTTTACAACAACCCAAGTATAGCAATTGTTACTTTAAGCAAAAACCACTAAAGAAGGTACAGCATTTTCGAACAGCCTTTCTGACCCTTTTTGGGGCTCAGATACTCTGTCCAAACTCAAATCTAGATTAAAGACACATCTTTTTAGCCAAGCATTCACAATGCATTCCAGAGACTAATATTCCAGTTACAGTGGCTATATTGCTAATGATTACATTGTGCTAGTAATATTACAAACTGCAGCTACGCTAATTATTCTTTATTTGCCTCCCATTTCTATCATGGGATACTTATTCCGGGTTAGCTACAGAGCAAGCCAGTTCCAATATGGATCCAACATCTTAAGATGACTTCAGATGACCCAAAACTGTGTAGAGAAGAAGACGACCCTTGCGAGGACTTCGGATGATTGTCATTTCTGCTTCAATGTTCAACTATGCTTCTTCTGTAAAGCAGCTTCGAAATTATATTGTTGTAAAAAGCGCTATACAAAGAAATGTCAATTGAATAATATTTTCATTTTATTGGTGTTAAAAGCTCTGAAAAGCTGAGCTGTCCTCTCAGCATGGAGCCACAGAAGAACAAGACATTATTGTAACGTCTGATATTTAAAAGCCTGTCTTAACCTACTGATTCATGGTTTATTTCCCCTCTTGCTGTCAGACTGATTCTGACTGCACTTACAGTACCTTCCATTTATGCTGAGAGGAGAAACTGGGTATGGCTGTATCTCCTCGACTTTTTGCCATCTGAGCTGTAGGGTAAATACAGATATTGATTTTTCTAGCTCCCTCTGGCACTATCCTGAAGGAAATAGTTAATGCTTTTAGTAGACGTTATGAAAGCCTTAAAAGTGAATGTAGGTGTCAGATTCAGACATTTGGCCTTAATGTCAAGCACATAAGGACTTTATACGTAAGCTGTTATACCAAAATATAAGCGGTTAACAATTCGTTTCCATACAATGAAAGTAAATAGACTGGAGCTGCAATACTCAGAACTCTAAAATTAATGTTTATATATGGTTTTGTATATTAATGTACGTGCATATGTGTAACATAATTTCATAATTTCTTGGCCCTTTTGCTGTATGCTCCAGAAGAAGGCAGTAAGTGTATTTTGAATAAGGATATTTTGACCTACAGTATGTATTATCATGTATATATGTGACATCACAATGTGATGACAGCACAGTACTCAGCTCTGTGGTTCATCAACAGCCTCTGAGTTTCATTAAGCTTTACTGATAAATCCATACTGATCGGATTGATCTGATTAATGCTGAGAGTCAGAGCACAGTGAAGGATCCAACAACTCCTCACTGTAAAATATATACAGGCTGACCTACATACTGCACACATATAGGTCTCCTCATCTGTACAGCTTGAAAGCTGCTTCAGTGGAATCTGACTGGGACACTGCCATGCATTTTTAACCAATCTGTTGAAAATGTATGAGGAATAGGACCCATAATCCACATGTCAGCTTTTATCATCTTCCCCTGCTGAAGGACTGAAAGAGAGAGAGAGAGAGACAAAGAGAGATAGACAAAGAGAGAAAGAGTGAGGAGAAGGTATTATATGGAAATAATTAAAATGAAAGGAACACCTTATGTTCTTATCATATCTTATTTTTGCCTTATTCCATCTTCCCTTTTGTGTTCTGACAGTTTCAAGGGGTGGAAGTAACAAGGGCCACTGTGATCGGCACTGATGCCATGGCAACAGCATCCCAGTCTCCTTTTTCCTTCTTTTTCTACAATGTTTATAGAGCTCAGGTAGAAGACCCTCAATATTCACATATTCACAAATAAAGATGAAGCTCAGACCAACTGCTCTGCATGTGAAATGTCAGAAGATTGAGCAGAGACAGCTGCTCTCAGACTGGTACTAATGCAGTTATAACCAGTCTGGATTTAGCTAGTGCCAAGAGCAGCAAAAGAGCGTCAGGATGACAAAGAAAAGCTTTCTTTAAAAGTGCAGCAAGATATCAACTACTGTATGGATGGGCGGTATGACATCACATAACTGTATATCACAATATAGTTGTTTTCGCTTGAATTTTAACAAAAATAGTTTATATTTTTAGGAACTTGGTAATAGCTATTTTTTCATAATTCTGTGAAAGGTATTTCACTTAATAATTCATTTAACAGCTTCACATTATATAAAACAGAAGAAAACAAAAGCGGGTCTTTTATAAAACAGATCATTCTGCCTCTAAAATGTAGTGCAAATTTTGTGTTTTCCTTTCAAATTAAACGGCCTATAGACTCATGTGTATAGTCACACATGAATCAAATTGTATATTAATGCAGCAGGTTGTGATTACTGGACATAAGATCAACAATGGAAACTTGGAAACGAAACTTTACACCGGCATTCGAAAACCCTCTGTTCATAGACGTGCTGCAAGTAAACATTGACACGACCCCCTTCACCTGGATCGACTGCCGACACAAGCCATCGGAAAAGAGGCAGATGAGCCAGCGTGCTGGTGAGACTCAGGAGGCAATCCAGCCTGCCTCCTCTAACCAGTTTATGTGCATTTTGGAAAATTAACTATGTAATTTCAGAGGGCGAATCTCGTTGCAATGGTGGATATATGAATTTAGCATCATTTGCCTCACAAAATCTGGCTTTCAGAAATGATTCCAGACACTGCCATTGAAGGTTTTTCCATTCATTGAGTGGACAGAGATCACGACCTCATGGAATAAGGAACATGGGAAATAAAGGTGGGGGCGGATGCTTTATGATTTACAGGTTGTGGTGCAATCGAAAAGTATACACACCATCAAAACCATCTCTAATCTGGAATACATCAGTATAATGTGTTGAACTTTCTGGCTTTCACATGTTACTGCTATGGCTGTTTACATACCCCCATAAGAAGACACCAACCTGAGCCCATTGCATTGTGGGATAAAGCATTCCATGCAGCATGCACTGCTTGCAGACTGCACTGCACGTGGTAGCAAATTTTCATTTATCCATGCATACAAACTTTGCATAGTGTGCACAGTACATTTAATGAGTATGATAAAAATGAAAATGTATAATAGCTTGCCATCCATAACACAAACATACACACACATCGGCTGCTACACCCATCCTCATGAACATACACAAGCACTCTTGTGTGAAGTTTGCACACAGGACTCACATGCCTGTGTCACCTATGTACAGATTCATCCCACCCACTCCTGTCATAATCTGACACAGTTCCAGCCAAAAATCACCTTCCCCCATACAGAAATGTAATACATGACATATATGTCTCTATATCGAGAGTGATAATGCCATATATGTTACACACACAGATGGGGTAGATTTAATAATTCTAATAATCTAATAGTTTCATATAATAACCTAATAGTGACATATATGGACATTGGATATATGTACATATGTTACATTTGTGTATAAGCCATTTTAAAAAGGGCTCTCATTAAACTCCTCCCACACAAACAACTAGCTATGTTAATGTTAACACATACCTCACACATAACACAACACAACACACTCACCCAACACTTTACTCTTCAACATGCTCAAATCATATGCTTTTGAGAAAGTCATTTTCTCTGCAGACGTGGCCAGGTTTTCACAGCTATTGTAAGGCTGTTATCACGTCTGGAAATTTTGCACACACATACATGACATGTGTACTGTCATAGAACTAGCAGTGATATATATCTTCTATAAATACAGTATATATGTACAGTACATACTGTATATACTATATATATATATATATATATATATATATTCTTATCTTTTTCCTATCTTGGACACTGATGAAAATACCATAAAGTACTGTATGAAAATGGAAGTCACGCAGTCGTTATTGTGTGTTACATTACTTAGAACAGACTTTAAAATAGTCCTCAATTATTTTCAGAGTTAAATGCATGTGAAAACCATGCATCATTTTTAAGAAGCACCAGGTGGCAACAACATCGCAGTGCTTAGACCTGTCATCGCTGCTTGCAGCTTGCTTGTTTGTTAAAGTTAATTTCAAATTGTACAAAAGTGTCAAAGTTTTGCAAAAATTCGAGCTGGTAATATCAGTTAATGCACAATGAACTTACATGAATAAACAACGAACAACTGTATTTTCATTTACAAAGATTACTGCTGTAAACATAGATAAAGTTTATTATTAAATGCGTTAACGCATGTTATTGAATAAATCATTATTGTAGTGTTACTATACAGATCTTTTCAAGACTCCAACTGCAGTTAGATAAAAAAAGGTTACGCTGTGTATTTGAGTGTATGTGTGATATTTTTACACTCTTTTTTCATTGGTAGCCTGGGGCTGTTCCTGCTGGTGCACTTTGATGATGAAATCAATTCTCTCACCCTCCCACCATCTCTTTGGGGAAGCAAAAAAGGCCTAAACAGACCCAACACCCTTGAATATGCCATGAAGACCTATAGAAGAAAATAATGTTGTTTCTTTTCACACTTTCACTGATTTTTACACTAGAAGGTATACTTTAATTCCTAAGATTGGGACCTGACACACACATTAATTTCTGCACTGCGTCTGTACAAAAACATGTAGGCAACCCTCATCAATGCAATAACTAGTGAATGTGATTGGCTCATCTTGAGCAGTGCTGAGAAAAGTAACGTGTATCACCTGACAATGGTGTCTGTGTGACTTCAGCAGGGGCATACACCTTGATTTACACAATTTACACTTGAATAATAATAGTGAGAAACCTAGGGGATGGAAACTACAAAGACATAAAAATTGAAATACTATAAGTTAATTGTTATTCCTTCTAGCTAATTAAATAAAGACAATGGCTGAGCCGATATGCCCCACCCATTTTTCAGCATCATCAGTTGTATGCTAATCTGATATTCTTTATTCTTCTCTATGTGAACACGCTCAAGCAGTTTTGGAGCTAATAGTTGAGTACTGCACAGCAGTGCACCACATGTAACATGTTTAAGTACATGAACAGTCAGTCTTCACTAACCAATGAGAGGATTAAATTCTTGACTCAAGCAGAACCACTGAGATCTGCTGCTTTAATCTTGACAAATCCTTACTCATGTAATGTGCATTAGAAAGGAGTGGTTAAGGATCCCCTGTGACAGTCAGCCATACTGCCACTGTAATTTAAGCTGTGAGTTCGCCACTCAAGCCTGTCTGCAAATTACTGGAAGATTATTGGGCCAGAAGACCAATCAGGATCAGAGGTTTCTGAGTCCAGTCCTTCAAATTTAGGAGTCTAAAGCAAAGATGCAGCAAAATAGTCATTTTTACAGATTTTAGAATTAACCAATAAAAATAAGCCAAATCAGCACAAGATTTTAGTTGACAGATTTAAAGTTGGACCATAAACAGTCTTCTAGGAAGCTGCAATATATTTCCAAGGGTCTCTTAAGCAACAGAAACTAAAGTCCTGGTGGAAAAGGAACGCCTGATATTTTGACAACTTGTCGGTTCCCTAGATGTGACAGGCTCTTCGTAAAGCTTAATGTACACAGGATGGCAAGACAATAGAGAGTTAGGCATGAATAGACAGGACATTGAAAATACATTATTTGAAGAGATAATGTAGCAATAAGCCACATTGTTAGAGCCTGTGTTACTTAAATTTATTTTACTACTAAGCAAGGTGTTGTTGTGGGTTCTTGTTTTTTTACTTTTCCTTTTTTATTTAAAGTTCACAACTTGGTTCTAGTCTCGTTTTGCTTCCTGTTTCCCCTTCCTTGTGTTTTAGGTCTTTGATTAACTGTCTTGATAATTAGTCTTATGTCATGTTAATTGTCTGTTCATTTTGTCAGTCTGTGTGTCTGTTACCTTCACTTTCTCTCAGTCGTTTGTCAACTGTAAGTTAAATTAAACAATTAATCTATCATATAATATAGTTCATTTTCCTAACTTTAGCACATTTGCGGTTGCTAGGCAACATTGCACTAACTTGCAATAATGCAGAATGTTATATGCAAGTTATGTGCTTTGAACAAGGCTCATCCAATCAGAGTTCAGAATTAAATTGTAGCTTAAAAGCCATAGCATAAAAGAACAGATGCATCCTCAAATCATGATGACCTTGCTGGGTAGCATGCTGGTCGCACATCTTTTCAAGAATGCCCGGATCTATATAACTGTAAAATCATGTGTTTCACACCAGTAAATCAATGTGACCCGGTTGGGCGAGTGTTTTGCCACGATGCAGTCTATAGTCTGTCACCTGTTTGGGTTTTGCCTCGCACACAACAGTTTTGGAGTTGTCGGCACTGCGGGTGATTTCTTCACAATAGCAGTACGGCTTTCAAGAGCTTGAGCTGTCACAGCAGACACCTGCATGAAAGTGTGAGGCCAGAAGGAGACGTTCTGTCTGAAAGCTCTACACCAGCAGGCCGCCCTTTCTCTCCACTGCAGTGTTTGGGAGAACTGCCACCAGTGCTGCAATTACCTCAGAAATGTGTATATGGTTGCAGAGGAGAGACGTCAGGAGGAAAGTGGTTCGGATTCATTTTTAACCATCACACTACTATAATTCTCTTTTTATTTTCCACCTCTCAACATGCAACACCTGTTAGTGGAAGTGTTCTTGGTAATGGACTTCTTGGTTGGACTAAAACCACACAGAATCTTAAGCTTCGTTTACAACTGCCCCCGTTTTACTTTAAAAGACAATATCTTGGGTTATCTGACAAGGGGAGACAAATGGTCATTTACATCTGGTATTAACGATTAGCATGTCCCCAGAAACCACTTTTAGCTGGATTTCATGACCACATACAACAGATTCTATATCTGTGTGTACCGGCATGTTAATATCATGCTTTTACCTGTTTTACGAATTTAACTGGACATTTTCTTTTATAGCTGTAATTAACCAGGACTTGTTTTGTGTCATGAATATGCTTTGTAAGAATATGTAGTCATCTGTTTATCATAAACGCAAACAGTCAAGCTTTTAGCCTTTTAAAGTATACCCCAAGTATAAAGTAGAATCCATGATTACACTTGAGGCTTGAAGCATGTGAGGCTTCTTATGAGACTTTGAGACTGAGTCTACATATGATGAAATCTGCATCATGTGACCTGTACACAGACTAACTTCAGGGTTCAGCATTTACTACAAATGCAATTTACCCACATGCACCCATGGCCATCTGCAGAAGTGGATTGAGTGTGCGGATTACAAGATGCATCGTACCCTATTAAGAGCTGTATTTACCTGCCCACTTATAATCACATCAGACAAATATTAATACAGGTGCCCTAGCTCAGATTTGCTCTAAAAGGTCTTCATATTGTGTGCAGAACTAACAAAATAACTGAGCACTCTTGTTCTTGAGATATTACTAGCTTGTAGAATCTTACAGACTTGAAAAGGCATTAATTAGTGTTTCTCAAATTACGGCCAATTGTGATTACAATCATGGCTGCCTTCATGCCACCAGAGGAGCAGGACAGAGAGTCACAATGCAAAATTACTCATTAAGAACTTAATTGCTTAATAAATGACCACATCCTAGTTAATGCTACAGCACAGCACTCCTTTTAATGAGAAAATAATTAAAATAGTCCCAGAACAAGTACAAACGGCTGTCACAATTACAAAATGTGGCTGACGACTAATTTGATAAATTTGGCTGATAAGTATTAAATAATTAATTAAGTCACAAATGATTGTGGTCTCTTATTCAAATCCTTTGTAAGTTGTTACTTTCAGTATAATTTAGATGCAATTAAAAAAAACATAAATTATATTTAATAAAAACTAAAATAACCAAAAACCTGAAATATGAAAACCTTTAAATAATGTAATGTGAATAAAAAATGTCTGTCAGAAATGTGAAAATTCTGCAAATAACAGAAACAATCACAATACAAAGTGACCATAACAGAAAAGGCTGTTAATGTCAGAAATTCTGTAAATAACTGAAACAAAATAATTAAAAGTGAATTAAGCTGAGAGAATGGTCACATCTATCTTCTGTGCAGCAGTTTGGAATTAAATGATCAACATGAAAACACACAGCAGTTCAACAAACTCTGTCGCTTTGCAACTGTTCATGCAGTGCCAGCGCCGTGTGTCCCTGCATCCAGACAGATCACAGTCCACTTTGACCCAAACATGTAGATCTGCTTTTTTCTCACCAAGAACACATTAAACAATATAAACAATGTTAATCATACACTGACACAAATGTTTATGTACGATCTGTACATTCTGTCTGTTCCTTGTGTCTTAAATGCTTTTAAAATGAATGTGTGTTTGACGTGTGTTGATCAATGTTAATATCAAGTAAAAACTAAATTAAATCTGTTCATGTTTTCAAGTGATCATGTCTTTTCTAAAGACTTGCATTAAATCTGCTCTGGTGCTTGCTGCTATTTTTTTTATATTGCACATAATGCTAAAGGTGCGTAACATGGGTTTTATTTTGTGCATTGCATTTTATGCAAAAGTGTAGCATGTAGCAGCGTTTTTAAACAAACCATATTTAAAAAAAATGTTTTCCAATCCTTCTTTTTTACAAATGTTTTCATTTACACTTTCACAGTTGACGTTTTCAATTCACAAATTGACTTTTATTATTCTAGCACAAACCTCACATGTGGGCAGAGCTAATGAATGTAATGAATGTAATTTGGAAAGTTGTCATTTTGGCCAAAAGGAGGCGCTACAGAGGAGGTGCTACGCCAATATCTAAGCTTGTACTTATGCCTACCAGTATGGTATGCCAAATCTGATGTCTTTTTAAGCATGTTTAAAGTCTCAAATACACCTGAATGTAGTCATAAAGATGGGTGCGTTACCATGGCAACATTTAAGACAAATCCTTTTAAAACTTTAAATCAGCCATGTCTCTACTTTGTTCTAATGTGACTTGACTAAATGCAAGTTGACTTTTTTTATTTCGTTTTAAGTGATGCACTTCATGTTGCCAGTTGGTGGTGCTATGACTATGGTTCACTGTAGTCATATCAATGTCATCAGCCCACCACACCAAGTTTGACTTAAATCACTAAATCACCTTTATCGCCATAAATGTACAATTTATTGCCATTAAAATACAAGCCAAAATGACCACTTCCTGTTGGGTGGGGCTAATGAGTGTAATTTTAAAAAGTTGTCCAGCATGATGAGAATAATACATACCAAGTACCAAGTTTGGTGACTGTAGGTGACCTGGTAACTTTAGTAGCTACAGCTTTTGTCCATGTCTAAATTTCATGCCATCCCAAGCATGTTAAGCTTCACAGCTTATTGCTTTAATATATCTTCCAAACTGACTGTATTCGTCAGGAAAACACTAACTTCTCGAATCCCCATGTGGTGTGTGCATGAGCATCTGACAGACAGCAGACACAAAAGATGACAGAGACAGCGCGATTGGCTGAATTATTCATAAGTGCAACTGGCTGAATAAGTATACACACCTCAATATAACATGCTGAATCACACTCTGAATGTGTGCATAGCACTCAAGGTTCCGTATAGTTACCTTGTGTACACACACATATATATATATATTAGATATATATTGCACACAACTACATCCATGTATCTGCCACTGTCAGTTCTGGGATTTTGTAGGTCCGTGAATAAATGCACAGATAATGGATCAGTCTTTATCACTGGCCTGTTGGTGTAATGTTTGCTTTGAAAATGAGGGATTCTAATCCACCCTACTATATTTTTTTTGTATATCAGGCATGTGGACATATTTGCTTGCATTTTGTCTTATGGTTGGAGAAGAAAACTCCTAATTTTGCCATTGCAATCTCATCCATAAACTTGTACAGGAGAAAAATAAACAATAAACCTTACAAAAACACAAGCCCTGCAGAGCCACAGACAGAACACAGATGTTCCGAGTGACAGCCGTCTCTTCTGAACACAAGTATGAGGGAAAACAGGCATTTTGGGGACAGGAGAGAACACATGTCAAACCGAACAAGAAAAGTCATGCATAAGAGACAAAAACATGCAGAAAGCAACCAGAGGCAAAAGCAGCAAAATAAGAAGGAAAGCAGATGAAACGAGCAGACAAGCAAATCTATGATGGTTCGGGGGGAAGAGCAGAAAATCTGATAAAACTTTCAAAGAGCACAACTGAAACTGTGCTGGACAGATTTCAAACAAAAGGATTATTTGAGACAATAAGAGGGTGATTACAAACAAAAGTATTATGTTTTCAGATAGTGAGAGAGGGAGGGAGAGGCAGACGGAGAGAGAGACAGGGAGAAAGAAATGCAGGCGAGCTCCAGGCACCAGAAGTGTGATGTACATTAGTCAAACAAATGCAGTGCATATCATAACTCACACATTGCTCTCATCTGCCTCTCACTGGTACCCTGCATACATCACATAAGCCAATTAGTCATTCCACAGTGTAAAACCATGAGCTGAGGAAGCCTATGGATCCATAAAGCCTTAATTCACATGGGCCACTACAGGGCTGCGATCCTCACGTTCCTCAGAGCGTGTAATGCTGAGGATTGTGACGCTGAGACAGCAGCATGCATGATGAAACGAACCTGCAAACCAGCCCAAACCACAAATCAAAGAAAAACAAATGACATACTGTATATAGCTCAGAGTGTCACGGTGGAGGCTCCAGCTGCATCTCCACCGCCTCACCAGAAGGAGCCCTCACTGAAATACTGACCCGAACTCTACGTGGACTATGTTTCCCATGATGCACTTACCTGAAGCCTGATTGCCTCCTGGTTGCCACCTGACCCATATCACCATCCTCTATATAAACCGTTTCGACATTTACGTTCAATCTTTGCAAAGTCTTGATTTGCCCTAAGCATCAATTCTGAGCGTTTTCCCTGTTTATTCATTGTTGGTTTTTTCGTGTATGATCTGGATTGTTTACGTTACTGATTGTTTGCTGCCTGCCAATCCAAACAGATTGTCTACTTGTTCGTTGATTGTTTGCTGCCTGCCTTGACCCACGCCTGTTTAACGACTACTCTTTGTTTTGCCTTCGCTAAGTGTGTTTGCTGATACCCATTGTGCCTGTTGACCCTCCTAATAAATTCTTCATCACTCTTCATCACACAGAGACACTTGTACAACAAAGTTTTGTGTGGGGAGTGTTTATGATTGTGTGTCAAAGCAAAGTAAGCCATCACGAACAATTTCTATACCTCTCTCTCTCTCTCACACACACACACACAGTGGGTGTGAGCTACACTGTGCAGCAAACACAAAGAACATCTCATTATGAAGATCACATGACCCTCATTACCTTTCTTTGAGATATTAAAACAAGTGACACTATGAAAGTCTTAACTGTGCATGTAGCTGTGTGTTTTCATTGGCCTTCGGGGAGAGCTGACACAGCAGGCTACGGTTGCTCTAGCGCCACTACAAACTCTTTAAAGAGTGATGGGGTGAGAACTGAGGCAGAACGAGCAGAAATTCTCTTTTTTATTCTTTAACAAGATGAATCAAAAGAGAAAGATCAAGAGAAGTGGAAGGAATAAATTACTGGGCGAGAAAAGTATTCCAGGAGAGAGCATGATAACAAAGAGAATAAGAGATGTGTTTTCTGCACCACGATTGTAAATTATTACTGTAGGAAAGGCTGCAATCAGCACTAAACAGCTCACGCTCAGCCCACTGCCTCACGTTTCAGAGATGTGCTGGACCGCAAACAGTGAATTACTGTGTGCTAACGGCACAGTAGTGTTAATATGATTAGTTATTGCAAAGTGGCACAATTTATTCTGACTTATAATTGTGAACAACACGGTGCTGATTTTTTAAGCTGCTGTTTGCAATTTCTGTGGCAAAGTGTAATCACGTTACCCATTTACATTATATTAAGACATTTAGCACACACTTTTATCCAAAGCAACTTACAGTGCCTTCTAGCTATGCATTTGATCAGTGCATGTGTTCCTTGGAAACAATAGATGTAGACACAGGTTGTACACTGTAAGTACCCTAATAATGCTTTCATCAATTTTAAAATAACATTGGACACAGAAGCGGCAGAGCTACACATGAAATTAGTGGCAACAAATCACGCACAACTGAATTGTGACAAGGGATGGTTAAATGTAGTAAAAAGCTTTTAATTTGGGACAAAGACACCTTTTTAAAATTCAGTAGACAGCCAAGCGCATAGAACGAGTGTGGTTTACTCTCTGTACAGTAAAGAAAAAGTTCACCCATAAATGCTTTTTGGATATGGGAGAAATTTGGGGTGTTTTACATTTTAAAAAATGCTGTGGTCTGTTATGAATAATAGAACGATTTGATTGCAACCAGTATCAGATTGTCATAGCAACCAGACCAAAAGAGAAAGAGGTTCTGAACATTTTGTCTGTATCAAATGTCATCAAATGTTCTTCTGCCTCCAGTGCTAAATACATCCCAGGAGACACTTCAGAGAGAAATATGATCACAGTGCATCTGTGCTCTCATCCATAACGAGAGAAGATACACCTGTACAGTCTTACTGACTAATGTAATTCAATGTAAAGTGCAAACCCATCCAATAACTGTTTCCTTTGTTTTATTTTTATATGAATCAGTCGCTACTGCCTGGGTGGGGATTTATGTTGGAATTAAACATTTATATGAAGACGGTACTGTATGTTTTTAAAGGAGTTGGCTGTTCTTGTTTAAAGTTACTGGATTTATATCCTCATTACAAGGATGTGTGTTTATGTGTGTGTGCACTTTATGTGCTATACAGCATTTGTGATGTTGAAAATGTTCGCATCAGTCAAAAATGGCCTCGTAAATATAGTACACACCTATTGAACATCGATTTACAAGCCAGACCTCACTATTCTAATGAAATAGCCAAACCCAAAGAAAATATTTTGAAGAATGTTTGTAAATCGAACAGTTTTGGGGCACCTTTGACTTCCATAGTAGGAAAAATACTATAAAAGACAATGGTGCCTCAAAACTGTTTCGATACAAACCTTCAAAATATCTTCTTTTGTGTTCAGCACAACAATAAGATTTATGTTTACATGTACCACAGTGATTGCAATCAAAAATCATCTATTTTTTAGGGTTATCTCCAGGGTTTGTCAAAATGTAAACAAACACTGAAGATTAAGCCATTTTTTTAATAAACTTTAAATTGTTAAAGAATTGTTCTGTTAATATAGTCTAAAACTACAATGCATTCATTGTAGTTTTATGAGGACAAAATTAATTGGAGCAATTGTAGTATCAGGCTGCAACATAACAAAACTGAAAAAGTGGGTT
The DNA here is from genome assembly GCA_036877575.1 of Botia almorhae. Lineage (NCBI taxonomy): Eukaryota > Metazoa > Chordata > Actinopteri > Cypriniformes > Botiidae > Botia > Botia almorhae. The sequence goes on from JAZGTJ010000923.1 coordinate 57,439, forward strand.
TGAATACTTTCTGAATGCACTGTATATGTTCCACTAGTTCACACTGGACACTGTCTTCTGCTCTGTGGCCTTATGCATTTTATATCACACAGACAGAGCAGACAGACATCCACCAGATGACTCGTAACCACAAATAACATCCTCAGGAAACCAGATCACGCAATTATATATTTCTATTATGTCCAGCAAGGCACTGAAAACATCTTACATCATTCATCATTTTACACTTTCTACCTTTTTTCCTCACGACTTTCAGTCAAGGCGAATTCTCTCAGACCTTGTATATTTCAGCATTGTGGAGGAGCATATATTTGACCAATGACTCAACAAAAAGTAAAACAAAGGTCACTGACTCATTCCATTCCCTCTCTGCTCAGTTTCCTTCGGTTTGCTCACCAACAAATTACCTTCATATGTACAGGGTATTATCAAGCTAACATTCACTAACAAACACACATATACTAATGAATCTGGCATCTGTACACTCAACTAACTGCCAGTCACCCAGTGGTGCTTTAGGCCTTCTGTCCTCCGCTGTATGAGTCGTCAGAACAGGAAAGGCCTCACTTACTGTGTCCAGTTTGCCTTGAGGATCTATGTAAAAGCCTTATATATGCAGGAGCACAGCACATTTTTTGCAGGGTGCATTTGTTCTGGAAAAGTTCTACAGCATCTACCTGAGCTGAGGCTGATTACAAGCGTCCTCCTTACGCCCAAAATATGCCTTCTACATTCTCCCTTATTACAATAGTTTTCTGGAAATATCATTACTTTCTAATTAGAACAGGGAAATACATCAGCACAAGCCAACTATTCTCTACTGTTAAAATTATTTAAGCTTTCTCTGTAATGATCAATGGATAGCCTGAAGCCTGAATTAAACCTAGCATTTGAATGTACAGTATTCCCATTGCCAGTAAAACTTCTATTCAAGACCTCAAAAATAATAAAGACATGCTGAGAATCAATGTCCCTTATACATTTATCTGGCATATAGACATTATGTTCATGAAGCTTTTAGCTTGAGTGCCTGTCGTAGCTTTTGTGTGAGTATTAATAAAATTCACATATGTGCAGGATGATGTTCATAGAAGTGGATGTCTGCTGAATGAAGGCTGGTCTTATGTAATGTGCGCAGGCGGCCGTGAACCTATGACCTGTGTTAAGGAACTGTAATTGTCTTTTTACCGCGGACACTAAATCTCTGAGTGCCCTAACTGTGGCATCACTCTGTCGATAGTTGTCATGCAGCAAATGCGACCAAGAGAAAACACAGATTTCTTTAGATATTAAAACTAATGCGTGTTGCAAGAAAGTACTTTTAGACGAATGGGCAGTTCAAATGAAAAATTTCCATGTTCAGAAAATATATGCATAATCATGGAAGTGTAAAGTAGAGTGTGTGTATGTTTGTGTGTGTCAGAGATGTAATATTTCAAGACACTTAATCCAGTGATATCTGTCACATAATGGATATTTGAGTGGCATTCAATAAAACAGAGTTTAAGGCACCTCTATGAACAAGACAGGTGTGTTCAAGTTTGACGTGCTACTAGGTGTCTCAAAACTGTGAAACCTGAGGACCTGTGAAAGATTTGATGTCAAACACTTTAAAAAATTCAGCCAAAAGTTCTAGTTTTTCCTCATAACTGCCGCCAGCACCTGCCTGGGAACTATTTATATCACTTCCTTGTTGTTTTAAGACAAACTTATGTACCTGTTACTGTGTTTGTAGGAGTAATACAATAAAACAGGGAGATAATCTCAAAATACACTTTTAATAACCAAAACCCAAGAACCTAGGAGACCAGGAAAACACAAAACACCATTATTAAACATCAAAAGAGGACTGAACAAGAACAGAACAAATGAAGGGAGTATACATACACAGAATAACTAAAGTAGAAACAGGTGAAAACTACAGGTTACTATGGCAATACAATCAGTGCCTTTGTGGAAGATTTAATCACTGGATTTGGCAAAGCTTGTCACATTAATGGCTTTAAGTCTTTGTTTTAATTTAAGTTTATTTTAGACACTATATAGCAAATCGATTGCAGAACTGCTTTATTCTGATTTGTTTACTGAGATATTTCTGTGAACTAATTATTTCTTAGCTATAAGCTCAATTATTTCATCATACTTGTTTTGGTATAATAGTTCACATGGACTCTTTTATTAACTTTAGCTTTATTGGGGTATATTTCAGATAACCCCACCTGCAAACAGCATGTCAGTACAAAATGGTCTGTGGTTGGCTGCTTTACATCTAACATCTCTTTAAATGGGCGGTTCTTGGCCAGAACAGGCTGTAATGTAGACCAGACTTTACTGTCTACACACGGTCTCAGATGGCATGTCTATGGCTTGCCAGCAATCAGTTTATCATTCTCCTCTCACAGCTACTGGTCAGTGTTGTTATGCCCCTGAAGGTGAAGAGGAGTGTTGTGTCAGAACTGATCAGAGGTCAGACAGTAAGCCAGAAACTAACCTGCAGCCATCTGCATGTACCCAGCTAGTGTGCATATTCTTCGCTCGCAGGCTCCACTGGGCAGGAAGATGGTGATGATGGCCAGCAGGGAGCTGATGGCTAGCAGAGCACATCCTCCTGAACACAGCACTGCACTTGTCTGCAACACACACAACACACAACATTTACTGCTACTGTTACACGCTGTTTCTGGAGTTTGATTTTACTGTCCTATAGATGGGAAATCATATTATTCTGATACATTAATGTTTACGGTAACACTTTACAATAAGGTTTTATTTGTTAACATTTCTAACACTGCCTTAGTTAACATCTAACAATTATCAATACTTAAACAGCATTCATTAAGTTTAGCTGGTGTAAATTTGAACATTTACTAATACATGTTTAAAAAGTTTTAATCAATTACGTTAATACACAATGAATTAATGTGCAAAAATATTTTGCTTATTGTTAGTTCACTTATTCATGTAATGAATACATCCTTATTGTAAATCGTTACTGTGTCACTTTTTTATCTGAAAGACAAAAATACAGCATCTCACCTTTGTTTACTGCATGTAGACTTTTTAAACTAATACACTTATAAGATAAAAGATTAATAAGTTCATTTATTGTACCTTAGTTAGTAGTTTTTATTATAGTATACTATATGTGTCATTACATGAGGGACTTTTAAGTAATTGTTGCATACGATGTGTATTTGATATGTAACTATTATTATCTGGAGCAGATTATACATTCGTATCATTAGTCATACTGTAATTGCTGTCTTGGTGTGTGTAAGAGTAATCCAGTAAAACAGGGAGACAATAAAAATATACTTAGAGAATTATGAGAATTATGAGAATAGAGAATTCAGGTACACAGGAAAACAGAAAAACACCATAACCAAAACAAGGACTTTTGGAATGACTACTAGCACACTCAACAAAAATATCACGGGTCTTAAACTCCAGATAAATAGAGTACACAAACATTCAAACCCACACACACACACACACACACCTGTAAGTAGGAATAGAAGGTGTAAAATCAAATATATTTTTTCCTAAGCGCTTACTGAGATCAGTTTAGTGAAACAGTAGGTTCTGATCCTCTAATCCAGCACCCTCATCATATTTCACACCTCATCAGTTTACAGACTCACTCCAGAGCTCAACAAAAATGACTATAGGCCTGATCAAAACACACACACACACACACAGAGTCCAGAAACTGTAGATTATGAGGCCAGTATGAACAGACTTGTGTCACATGGGGGATTTTTTGAGTCAGATAAATTCTTTAGAACAGCTGGCAGCAAGCATTGGCATGTCTTTGTTAGACAGTGCATAAGTTTATACAGTTTGCCTGTGCATTGCCTGAAACAAAGTGTACAGAGTGTTTATCAGAGAAACAAGCAATTGAATTGAGGGAGGACACATTGAGAACAGACATTACTCATATGCGCACACACACACGCGGGAACATGGTGAGACAGTATCGGTATTTATCATAATCTTTACATGTGAAGATCATAATTCTCAAAACACGGCTACCAAATAAAAATAAATAAATAAATTGACATAATACATTGACTTCAGTAGGTTATCCTATTACAAATTATTTTATTATGTTATTATTGTTATGTAAAAAAAAAGAAAGATAAACAGATAAAATCAGCACATATTGTCAGTCATTATATATAAATATCTGAGTGCAGAACCCTGCAATTGACCAATTAGGATCAAGTATTTAAGAGAGTCATGTAATGATATGTAAATTACATATGACAACCGATATTGCGATTGAAGCTTCAAAAAGTTCAATCTTACGGTTAAATGAATCAAAACATTTCATTGTAAAAAAATGAAGATTAAATGTTTAGTACATTTACAACCTGATAGAGACAAATGACTAAAGGACTTAACCCCTTTAACATTTCACTTCATTTTTTTATCTGAGTTTTTTTTATCTTTCTTTCTGTATGCGATTCACAGGTGACATGCTGGCTGCTTTTCAGAGATATACTACTAAAATATTTATTCTGACAGTTTGAACTCTTTTTCTCTTCACTATGTCAGCTGGAGCTCCAAAATACTGTTTCTACACACAGAACTATAGAGTAATTATCTATAATAAACTTTTTTGACCAAGATTATTATTCTTAAACAAACAGGATTATAAACATCTATCACAAAGCTATACTAACAAATCTCCAGCACAACTAGAAACATACACAGTACACACAAATTGTGCTGTCCTCTGGGTTGTTATCTCATTAGTATTGGCATCAGAAAAAAAAACAAATCGTATTTGTGATAAAGCCATAATTTAGTTGCAACAAATACAGCAATTTCATTTCCTTGTTTGTTGTGGTTTCAATGATTAAGACATTAATGGCAAGCTATGAGGGCAGATGTATGGGTCTAAAACTTGCAGTATTTTTAATGGTAATAATATAATAATGTTTATTGTAATTATGACACCTGTTTGTGTTAATGACAACAATTTTAACAACCAAATACAATAACATAAAAAATAAGTGGAACTTTGCAGATGAATGTATTTCCTTCACACAGAACTCATTCCCATTAAGATGCTGGTCAAAAAGGTTGGAAACCCTTACTCACTCTTTATTAATAATTTTCTCACGTTTTAGAATAATAGTAAACTCATCAAAACAATGAAATATCACAAATTAAGCATTGGGAATTAGGTTGTGACTAAAGGAAGCTGGAAACAAATGAAACTAGGTTACATTCTTACATATTCAGTGTAGTCACCCTTTGCCTAGAATTTACAAAAATGTTTTCTTGACCTTTCATCATCCAGTTTCTTGAGGAATCATCGTGAGAAGCTTTTTAAAATGTTTCGAAGGAGTTCCCCTCTAGCCTATGCTCCTATTGGCTGCTTTTGCTCCATCATGTGGTCCAAATCATCCATTTCAAAAACATTTTTTAAATAAAATTGTAATTTTCTGGAAATGTTGGCACAACATATGGAAATGTTGGCACAATTATATTATTGTCCACAACAACAATTTAAAACATTTAGGCAAACGGCTTCAGATGAAAAGATTTAAAAAATGATAAGAAACATTTCAATTAGGCCTTTCCAAACTTTTGAACCAATATTCATACATTTATATTAATTCATATTCATAAATTTATATTAATTCATATTCATGAATTCATGTTCATACATTTATATTAATTCATATTCATATATTCATAGTCTAGTTTTCTTAGCATCTCTTGATCTTACGTTTCTTGAAGCGTTTAGATATAACAAGCTCTCGCCCACTGTAGTTGTCCAATATTACCATGTTTTGTTACACCTGATAGAGACACACTATGAGAGCTGTAACGAATCAGATACAGAACTAAATGGTACCCTTGAAACTCATAAATAGGCAGCTGATGATAGGAATGATGATGATTATAAAGTATACAAGCATTTTTCAAACCTAATGTATATAGTCCACATATGTCTTGGAAATGGAAAAGTTTATCCTCAGGTCAATAGTAATCAGTGGGTGTTGCTAAAGCAAGCATCATCACTATTGCTATTGCTATTGCTCAAACTGAAGTGATCTGATTTACCATGTGGGTGACAAAATGGCCAAAAACCCACATTAAAGGAGGAACTGATCTGTATCTAGAGACCAGAAGGTGGCTTCATTTGATTCCGACCAGTAAGTATTGCCCTTGCAACCACTTTAGCAACTGCATCACCTTGACAACCACCTTAGACATCCTAACGTCATAGTGATGTCATTTGGCTTTTACATTTAGCCTCAATTAACAAGAAGTTTCTAGTGGCTGGACATGACACTTGATAGATATGACACTTTGCTGTGGTTTAAATGTAGTCAGACTACTGTTTGGAACCACTGAATACTGATGATGTTGCACTGGAGACATAACCTAGAGGTCAGTGCATGTTAAGCACCATTCTCATGTACATGATGGTCGAGTCCTCTTCATGTCTCCCCTGACTTCCTGTCATAATTTGAAATTTGAAATTTGAAAAACTGTCTTTATTAAACAAAAAAGTGCAAAAGCCCCAAAACTTTTGTGGAACATGTATTTTTCACATGTTGTGTAATTTCACATGTTGTGTAATTTAAAAGATAGTTAGGGTAAACTATTTCCTGTGTATGCATGAGTGATCAGCTGTAGAAAAATCCGGTCTTGTACCGCATACTTTAATTTCTGCGTCCTCAAGACCTTATTGTATCAACACACTGCCCAGAATTCCATTGTCCTTAATTAGTTTGACATTTCAGGCCTCAATTTTCCAAAACTCTTCAAAGCAATAATTGCCTGAAATAATTGCAGACCAAGACAGCAATAAAGATTGCCTTGCCGTTACTTTAAGAATACATTTACATCTTTATAAATCCAAAATTGCAATGTGCTGTACCTTATCATTTCGAAACCCAATCATTTCACTATGTGTTTATAACACACAAAAATACAAAACTGAAAAATATACGGAATACTTTTCTGAACACTACACGCATCTGTGCCGGCTGCTGTTCGTTTACATGAGAAATTGGCTCCAAACAGAGCCGTCTCTTTCCAGCAGCAGTTCTAAATAGATGCTAATGATTTGCTTTTACACACATTGCAAACAGACCGCACAGGATGTGCATTGTGAAGAACAGAGGCCACAGTAAAATGAAAAACAATTTCATGTAACTAGACCATAAAGAAAATAAATGGTGAAAATCATTTAAAGAAATGAAACATCAACCGTACAGTCAAATGGGTCTCTATACCTCAAAATGCATTCATAAATTGTGCTAATTTGATTGGTTGAGGAAAGGATTGCACATAATTTCTCTCAGAATGCCGTAGGGGAGAAAGATAACGTGAAAAGAATCTATACATCAGAATTATTGTGTTTAACCTGCTGACTGCAGCACGCAGCAAAAGAAGTGAGGAATGAAACAAGCACGCTGCATCGCAACAGAGCGCAACAGTGACCGGCCACTTTTTTGGTTTCTAAAGTAATTGATCAATTTCCAATCTTCTCCATAGGTATTATATTTACTATAAAGGTCTTTAGTAAGGTTTAGTTCAGAGTCATGATTTACTAAACCAAGATATTATGCTGGTTAATTCAGTCATTTTGCTTATTACCCTTTAGGAACTGGCTGTAGCTTTCAAATCTCATTGGTGTTACACATATGGATTGTGCCTGGCTTGACGTCAAATGCTATGACCAGTGCTATTGGTAATTCAACGTGTCAGTCTGAATGTGCACAAAAGCAAATAAGATTTGAAAGCTACAGACTCCAGTCTGTCCCTCACATAGAACCTATAGTTTGTCTTCAAAAGACCTGGAGTATTGTACAAGTGATGTGGACCTCTGTCATTGTGCTTCTTTGTCCTTTGAAGATGAACTTCCACTGGTCGCTGTCCACATCTTGGATATACTGTAAAAATGTCTCTTGCTGTGTTCCAAAGAAGAATTAGTATTATGTATTGAAGAATAAGTATTATGATGATAGAATGTTTATATTTAAACAAACTGTAATCTTTAAGATGTGAAAAAGTTTGAGAAATATGAAGACTGGTTCATTTAACTGTCAAATCCATTTCAAAAACTCACCCAAATGCCTCTCACGTCACCTTCACATGTCAGTTTATTAGAACTGCTGCAGGAGCACAAGGTTTATTATTCTGTGAGGCTTCACATTTGAAAGGAATTTGCACTTGAGTTACTCGACATACAGGCTGAAATCAAGGTCGAAACTGTCCTGTTACCATGGTGAAGTATTTTCTCATATCACTGAAAAGTGTTTGTGTGTGTGTGTGGGATCAGGTCCAAAACTGGCTTAGCTGTTGTTAAGAGGCAAAGTGGGCAATGCCAATTAAGAGGAAGGTGTGCTACAGCTCTTAATAAAATACAGTTCTTCAGACATCACAACATAATAAGCCCAAACAACTGTAAACCCACAAATTCATACATTATTATCTGAATTAATATATATTGGGCATAAAATGAAACAATTAAAAAATGCTAAAATCAAAGAGTTATAAAGTGCATATTGATCGAGTTCACTGTTGTCAGAGAAGAAAAATCTATAGCAACATTTAGTCATTCTGCCCTGTGTCCCAGAGGATATTTTTAGTAGTTTTAGCAAGGTAGTATTATTTCAGATGACTTTTTCAACAATTATGTAAATGTATTAGGGTTGTCTAATTACTGTGTTAATTTGCTATGATTAAAAAAATATGGCTTGCTATGCTGTACATATTCTGCACATTGTTTGTTTTGTCGTTTTAAAAAATATGCTGTGACTATAGGTCTGTGAAAGGCTTAAAATACAGAAAGTAATACAGATATAAATACAGAAATAATACAGATACTTTCATTTGGGGAGTTCTCAGCAATTATCTATATATGGCATTTTTGCAATGACCTTGATTAATTAAACAGCAAATCATGTAATGTTTAAAATTTTGAATCAACTAAATACATTTTTTTTTGCCATAAACTGTAATGTTTTAGTTTTTTATGACCATTTCCACCTTCTCTCTGGTCTGATGCAACAATCCATTTTTTGCTGCTGCATCTTTAGGACGTTTCTGAAGTGCATCTCAAAAACTCATCTCCGCATGACATGCATGACCCCTTTAACACAAGACAAACCATCTGTCATTAAACTAATGAACACTAATGCAACAGATGAAAGTGTATGTTAAGTTTGCTACAGGAAGACACTGCATCAGCAAAATACTCCATGCAGTATTAAAGTGTCCTGACTGATATGGGTTAGTCTAGCATGCGGAGTCATGTGACCTGCACTTTATCTGAGCCCTTCTCCATCTCCTGTTCAGATGAGTAACAGCCACCATCAGCGTAAGAGTCTGTCTCTGGCATGTCAAAACTCTCGCTCCCCCCGTACAGTCTCATCACAGAGAACCATTAGTGCCATGACACGTTCATGAACATCAATCATCAGAGATTGTGCCACGGTTCCACTGCGTCCTCCATCTCTCTTCTTCTGTGGACTCAGCAACACCTGAAGCCTCTCCTCTCCCTCTCACCTCCTTTACAATGACACATTTTAATTTGAGTAAATACATTAAGTTTGTGGGAGGGGCATTAAGACATTTAGTGGGCTATTTTGTACTATACGAATATTAGCTTATAAGCTTATAGCTTTAGCTTTAAAGGATATTATCTTTAGCTTTGACTGAGATTAACTTTTCATTATTTTAGTTTATTGTGTTAAATATTTTCACCACAATTTGTATCAGATTAAACAGTAACTGGTGGACCCCCTACAAGAAGTTACTTTTATGAACGGTGTATAATTTTTTAATGCACTTTCTTCCCTCCCAGCTCATTTCTCAAAAACTCATTAGTAGGTTGATTTCCCTTATAAAGTGTGAATATTGTTTGTTTGAAACAGCATCATCGGTTTAGTCAACAGTGTGAGTTTCGGGCGGAGCTTTCTGTCTGACCAAAGAAATTTTAGGGTGGTTTTGGGAAACCTGAACTTTATGCAGGTCCGTTTAGTGGTGCGGAAATTACACTTTGCCTTTAAATCAAATGCAGTCTCAACGTTTTACTCCAGAGAATTCACATAATTTTAAGACAAATTACAAATTGTTGTCTTTGGGGGAAAACAAGATGAAGGTTAATGATTAAGGTTAATTATGTTTTAATTTGCCTCTGTAAAAATTCTACATACTAGCCCCTTTCACACAGTAATCCTGGTAAATTACCGTAAAATTACCAGAATGACCTTACCAGTACATACACAAATGTGCCATTCACACAAGCAACAGCCTTCCACTCTTTCCTGGTAGGGAAATATTTCATTTTTGTGGCAAACATTTGCATTCATGCAGTTGCTCTTGACCCCACAACCTAACCCACACTTGATTTAAATTAGCCTGATGTAAAACAACCCAGAACGTTTGTAATCTATCCATGATAATTAACAGATAATTACTAACAAAGTCCACATAACAATTAAAAGGGAGGGAGGGAAATAATGAAGAATCTAAAACTGATGCTCTTTTCTTCTCTAAACAACACTGTGACTAAATAATTGTTGCTTTTTTCACTGGTCTTTATTGCCTGTATCAGATTGGAATGCAAATGAGGAAACTGGGTTTCCATGCTTGTTTTGGGCAGCACAGTGGCCTGAAGTTTCCCATATCATTCCTGATTAGGGAATTTCATCCAGTGAAAGTCAAAAGGTGATATTACACTTTGTTGAGAAAAAATCCCAATGTTTTGTCATGCTAACAGGATGCGCTGGAAAACACACAATGTGAAATGTGACACGTTTGATCAGAACAACAAATGAATCCACAAAGGCAGACTCTTGTTCTCACAATAGGCATGGTTGCCTTAAACTGTGCCTGTGTGTGTTTATCGAGATGAGAACCAGACCCATTATAAACTTAAATATACTCCAATGAATTGAAAAATGTACTATCCACATATTAATAGAAGGTGTTTGTTGTTGTAATGATGAGTATGTGTTTCGTGCTCTGGCATGGTTGCGATCACACTACGTGCAAACCACGCACGTGCCCAATCGAACAGTGCTCTGTCCCACCTCATCAAGCAGGCCAGAGCACAGTTACACTGGAAACGAACCAGGCTTTGGGGTTTACACACACCCGGGGCTTGGTTCAGAGTGCCTAGTGTGAGCAGTTTCAAAATTTATAAACAAACTTTATAAACAAATCATTTGACTTCAGATACATCCCTTACACATATTTTAATACACAGCTATAATCTAATGTCTAAACTAGACTTTAAAGAAGTTACAACATAAGATTGTTTTAATTTAACTTCTTGTCTTTTTTTACTTTATAGTTTTGATGACTTCATTATTGCCTACTATCGTACAGCCACAGTATTTTTTCTAATGGTATCTATATTTTGTCTTCTCACTTTATAGTCTGTCTTCACCTCTGACCTCTGTCTCTCTCCCATCACACCCCTGCACATGCTGTGAGACTTGGAAGGTTAAGGTGTAAAAAGGAGGGGTCAAGGGTCAAGTTCAGAACACAACCTCAGCACATAGAACAAGAGATGGTTAGTACTGGAGAGGCGTTTGTTTTACCTCTCAGTGCAAAACAGCTCCACTTTCTAGAATCAGTATTAGAGCAAGTCTTGACTGACTTGTTTTCACAGGAGTGGGTACTGTTGTGTTTACTTACATCCTTGGGTGCACATTTGTAACTATGTATCTATGCCAACACGCCCCCTCTAAATGACACGCCCCTCCATGACTTTTCCATTCTGTGTTTTCACACTCATATACACAGCCATCTGAGCGCCACAGACGGTGTGCACAGACCTCGGACCCATGCCGTGCTAAATGTCCAGCCAAAAACCAACAGCCAAGTTCTGGTGAACACACATCTCCTACAAACTTCAGCCCTCACACCTCACTGTCTGGGCTACTCACCAGACTATCAGGCCACTTGCCTCCAGCAACATGAAACCTGCAGTGTGTCCTTTGAACTGACTGAAAGAGAATATTTTGGCCATGTAGAGGTGCTACCCATGGTGGAATCTCTTTTGTACTGCATCTCTTTCAACCTTTTGTCCTTGGATTGTATCTCTTTTTTTCATTAGTATCTCTTTTTAATTAGTAGTTAGTCTTTAGTTTTAGACAAACTTCTCCTTGGAGAAGCCTGGTGAGTGATATTACAATGATGATTGTTCATAGTTTCTTTCTGGAGGGATCAAACCAGCGACCTTCCAAAACTAGCCCTGTGCTTTCAATTCTGCATTAAATTGCAACCCAATTTCCCAACATCAGTTCTTGTGGTGCATTATGGGATTTTGAATGAGTGTTTTTGATCACTACAGAATAGCTGTCGCCTCAAATAATGTACTATATAAGGGTATAGGGTGCTATTTCTGACACTATGTCTTAATAGCTACTGCATTTGGCTATTAGTAACCAGTAACCAATAGCTTACTGGTTACTTATTGTAACTGTTACTTATTTTGATTAAAAATTACAAAAGTATTTTTTGCAATAATGATGGTAATCCGCAACAAGACCAGGAATAAGTATAATGAAGTAAAGAGGATCAATTATGATTTCATGTCGTCATTAACCAGTACACCACACCACCTTGGCTTAAAGTGATAAAATACTTCCAGTTAATTCAGTGAACTCTCAGGACGTGCTCTACAACAAACGCCCCACAATAAGCAAACATGCCCATCGTCTTTTCGTCCTACCTGAATTGAAAGGCTTCTGCTGCTGCTATTTATAAAACACTTATCTGCTTAAAATGTTTCAGCACTCAGGCTTCATTCAGCCCAGCATGAAAGTCTTTTACCTTTATGGGCTCAACCAGTGCACTTCAATCAGGTCTGAAAGGCACTCTAGCCCCAGTGCATGCTGGGTATTCATAAAACTGCTGTGGGTGGACGTGGGATTTAAGCACATGCTCCCGATGGAAGTGGACTCAAGAAAACTGTTAAGTAAAGAAAAAAGTCAACACAGCCTTGCAGAATCAGCAGGGTGGACATTCTGAAGAGCCATGCCATTCTGGCATCTAAGCAGTCTTCAGAAAAGATCGGCATGGAAGCTGAGTACCAAATATATGGCACATTTTTTTTTAATTTACATACCTCACAGAATCACATCACAGTATCATTACACATATCACAGAACCATGTGTTACATTTAAAACAGAGCTTTTCAGATACTTAATCAATGGGAGATTGTCCAGGTGAAAAGTAGAGGGGGCCAAACGTTTGTCATTAAAATCTTTGCACTTTCATTTACAAATACTAGTACAAAAATAACAACTAAACATTAAACTAAATACTGTGTATTTATTTGTTTAATTGAAGTGTTTAATGGCTGGCCATAAAGTCCTTTACAAAGTCTGGAGAAAAAAACGTGCATTCGTGCCCCCAAATAACACATGATTGTTTTAACATTTATAAGTCATTGAAGTTTACAGCTAATACCACAAACTGTCTATCTAACATAGAACTGTTCATCACATAATAAATATATTTAGAACAGACTTTTTTTTATAAGAATCACTGCCTTGAGAGTTGTGCATGATCTTGTCACTGTAACTATAATATTTTTTTCATTTTTAACTAATTACAGAAATAAAAGTGTGTAAGCCATCACAGCTCATTAAAGGGGTCATTACATGAGAACCCAAATTTCCCTTGATCTTTTGACATATCATATACTTTGGAGTCAAGTATTCCAGACAGCCATATAGTGACAATGAACATACACTGTAGCTTTTGAAATGTTCTGGCTTAATTGAGAAAAAATTAAGAAACAGATAAAAGTTAAAAATGCAACAAACTAGCTATGAAACGAGAATATGCAGGACAGAGCCTGAATCTGCTGTTTTGTAATGAAGACACAAAAGCCCTGAGATAAAACCCCATTAGCCCACTTTAGTGCTTGTACACAAGACATAAAGACCATGTCAATGAACACTAATATCCTGTGGGGGTTTGAGTTCTTTAGCAGAGAGTGTGGGGATGAAAACAACAGAAGATCTCCCTCTTTCCAGACCAGTGCAAGCTTTCACCCATTCGACAGGGGCATAAATAACACATCAAAATGAGAGGGTTTGAGGGTGTGGAGGCATTTACTAATGCTGCTTCAGGGCCGAGCTGGTGTTTCAATTTTTATATCCTGTTAAAAACTATAAATATGGAGCTTGTACCTTCTAGAAAACTTGTGTTCACACACAATGGGGCCGGATAAAATAATAAAGGAGACAAAGAGGTTTACGTTCCCATTTGCATTGTACAAAACAGATTAGCGGATGAAACAGGGAACTATGAATGATTAAAATACATAACAAATTTATATGAAGTGAGTGAGAAAACATTTGCATTAGAATCCAGAAATTACTCAATTTTCATCTGGTGGAGAATATCACCAGTGTCACGCGCACCGAGTCACGTGAGGTCACGAGGTCCCGGAAGTAATCTCCGCGGATATATAAACAGGAAGTAAGGTTCACTCAGCACCGGACATTGAGTTCATGTTTTGTCTCAACCCTGGTCGCTTCATTCTACGCCAACTCGACTCACGTGAGTACCGCTTAGCGGACGTTTATATAT